>CAUYRT010014688.1:0-17427 GCA_963574885.1 Lepilemur ruficaudatus
CAATTAATTTCTTTGTATTTATAGTAGAGACGGGGTCTCACTCTTGCTCAGGCTGGTTTCAAACTCCTGACCTTAAGTGATCCACCCGCCTCGGCCTCCCAGAGTGCTAGGATTACAGGCGTGAGCCACAGCGCCCGGCCCGTTTAGGTGACTTTTTTAATGGGTCCTGCTGGTGTTACACAAAGGTGCCTTCAGAGCTTTGGGAGGCCTATTGATCATACAGCAACATCTGTTTTATGATCCCCAGTGAGCTGATTGCAAGACAGCAGGAGATGACTTGAAAATCTCACTATCCAGGTCTGGGATGGCAAATTCCTGACGTATGGGCCACTCTCACACTTGTAAGTCCAGAGTGGCCAAACAGTCCTTACAATGCTTCTGAACACAGACTCCTGATATCTTTTACCAATTGAATGGACTTGACAAGTGAAATGAACCCATTTGCAATTCCTGATCTGGTTAAACTACATCACAGAAGAAACAGCCTTCATAATGTGGGGAAGCTTGCAAGGGTGTCTGGATTATGATGCAAAAAAAGGATCTGCATTCTGGTAGACCATCATCAGACAGGGACAGCAGTGAGCCAGAGAAGGGCTAGTTTGCAGTGCACATCATTGGTTGTAAATTCCTATCTATTTTCAATGTTGATAAAGATATCAAGTAAAATACTAATATGAAACAGGCAGAACAAATTAACTCCTTTATGACAAATTGAATGCTTTAAAAAAGCTGCTTCACTTAGGAAAATAATCACACTCTTCTTTTTATTCTGGTATCATAGCAATTTCCAATTCAGTAGCAGTCATATTTCAGTGAGATCAATATGAGCAGAAGCAGAGGGAACTTTAGAGATCAAGGTCTCCAAGCCTCTTTTTGTATACATGGGAACACTGATTTCTATAAAGGAAAATGAATTTTCCCAAGTTCACATAGTTAGTGGCAGAATCTTGAGCACAGCTAAGATGTATTCTGGACCAAAGCTCTTTTTACTAAACCAGATTATCCCTAAATTACAAAACAAAACAAAACAAAAGTGTGTTGGGGTGGGACAAGAGTGAAGGGGAGAAAGAGAGAAGAAGAAGGGAAGAGCAAGACAGTGAAAAGTGTGAAAGTTTTTTTTAAAGCTGACTGATTCATGTGATTAACTGTACACCTCGGTAAATTCACTGAAAATCATTTAATTGTACACTTAAAATGGAGTGTTGGTTGTACGTAGATACAGTTGGAGCACTATGTATGTACTCTATGGACTACTTTGACAGAGTAGAGTTTTGAATGTAACAAGATAAGTCAACTTGAGTGGTAATATATTTTGGGAAATCAGCTCACTACAAATTGTGACTGTAAACATTGTACTGTAAATGCTTTGTAGTTTTCCTCCAATAAAAAAAAAAAATTCTTATGCTGAAAAAAAAAAAGTAGAAAAAGAGGCCCATACCATGTACGAGGGCCTCACGTGGTAGTAACATCTCAACTAAGCTGTAAAGAATGAGTAGTATCTTGGCACATATGCCCACAAAGGCACAGGTCAGAACGTGCTGTTAAAAGACCAAATATCATCAGTTTGACTGGAAAAAATAGTGTGTAACGTCCAGAGAAGGGAAATAACACGAGAAAAGTTGACTGGAGAGGGCCTTGGAGAACATGAGTTCCGACAGGAACGTTTTATGCTTCATAAAGTGGACGGTGGTAATTCATTAGTAGCTTTCGATGGGCAGGATAACGTGGGCACAGCTGCGCTTCTGCAAGATGAGTCTATCAGTGGGATGTGAGAAAGAGCTAGAAGAACATGTGGAAGGGCGGGGAGATCGGAGGAGGGACTCTTATAAAAGTTTATGTGAAAATCACTAGGCTAAAAATAAAGAAGGGGCAGATTTGAGAAACGTTTAGATGACAGAAGCAGTTTGACTTGCTACTGCAGGAGGAGGGATAGCAAATCAGTCTCCGAGTGGACATGTGTAGCCCCAGATGGTCTCAGAAGAGCAGATCCTAAGTTTTAACAGCAGGCGTCAGTATTAGTTTTCTATTGCTGTATAACAAATTGCCACGCACTCAGAGACTTAACACAGTATCTGTGAATCAGCTCACAATTTCGTAGGTCAGAAATCCAGTGTGACATTGCTGGATTCTTTGCTTCTGGTTTCATGTGGCCAAAGTCAAAAAGATAAACACAGGGGGCTCTTATCTGGGGCCCTGGAGAAGAATCCGTCTCCGAGTTCATTTGTGTGGTTGGAAGATTCCAGTTCCTGGCAGTGGTAAGGTGCAGGTCTTTGCTTTATTGCTGTTTGTTGGCCAGGGCCCAGTCTCAGTTCCTAGAGATCTCTCACTTTGCCTATAATTCCTTCTAGGTCCAAAACCAGCAATGGTGCATTGACTTTTTCTCATGCTTAGAACAGCTCTGACGCCCCCTTTGGTTAGCAGCCAGAGAAAACACTCTGCTTTCAAAGGTCTCCAGTAACAGGCTTAGCCCCACTAGGATAATCTCCCTTTTCATTAACTCAAAATCAAATAATTAGTGACCTTATTTATATCTTTTAAAAAAAAACCCTTCTGCCATGTCAGGTAACATAAGTAACGTGTGAAATCTTATATTCACATTTCAGAGGATCAGGGCAGTGGATTTGGGGATTGGATATTCTAGAATTCTACCTACCGCAGCAACTCTTAAGGAAGTAGTCTAATTTAGGAGCAACCCAACATTTCTGACACTTTTTCCTTCTCAGCATCTGCTTACTCGGTAGTTGGTTGCCTTTTACATTTTAATTGAGGAAACAAAGGCAAAGGCAGTGTGTAGGTGAGGCAATGAAGAAAAGGGCTGCAATGATGCCAAGTTCGCTTCTTAAAATAGTTTTCTTTGAAAACTGTGGGATGAGCACAGATGCTGTGAGCTGTACAGAGTAGAGCTTGTCAGGGGCTGGGAAGACATTCAAATCTGGAGAAATCTGTCACCACTCAAGTCATGCCAACACAAACTTCAGACCACATCAGCAACGAGTGTGTACAAATCTAGTGGCAGTAACGTGATAAAAATAGAGAATTATAAATGTAGTAGAAGATTTCAAAGCTGCTTGGATCTACGACCTGAGAATTACACTGTTTGTTTTATGCCTCCAAGATAAAAAAAAAAAAAAAAAAAAAGTCATTTGAAATTTATAAAAGTAGCAAGTATAAAATGGCAACTTGCTTTTTGGCCATAATAGAATCTTCTCTCTCCCGGAGCTAGATTAAAATCCATGGACCGTCTGCCTCCATCTGCCCGTGTCTGCACTGAGTGTGCAGCACCTCCGCGGCGTTTCACTGAGTCCTCACTTTGTCGCGTCTGCTTTCTTGCTGTGCACATTAACAAACACTGCTGAACTAAATTCTATGACGAGGAATCAGTGTGAGTCTGTATCTAGAAAAGCTGAAGGATTGGTGAGTCTAGAATGGAATTTGTATTGGATGGAAATGGAATTTCTAATGGGACTTGTTCCATGAGACTGTTGTTGGCGTTACTGTTGTTGCTTTAATAACATAACCGCACTTGCAGTGCTGAGGCGTGATGTGAGGGCCGTACTCTAAAGACAGCTGCCTGCCTTACAGGACAGTCAAGGGGGTTCTCCAGCGACGTGGGGTGAAATCGGAGAGCAGATATTCTTTGTTTATAGTTTGCCTTCTTTTCTCTCTTGCTCTTTCCCCCATCTCCATTCTGCTTTTGCGTGATTACACTTTATCTCTTAATTGTTTAGATTTTCTGGAGTTTTGAATAAAATCTCATAGAAGTTTCAGTTTTTCTTTGTGTCAGAGTTATTCAAAATATCCTATAGTGCTTTTGACTCAACATGGGTGTGGTGATTCTCAGTATTCCTTCTGGGGCCTGGGAATTTATGGCAAGCCATGGCCGCCGGTTCTCACAGTTGCAGCAGTGGTGCAGCCGTCGGGTTTCAGTCTGAAATGGTTCTTAGCGCGCTCGTGGCCGAAGAAGGACCAGGCACGCCAAAGCAAGGCAAGCACGAAAATGAGGTTTATTGAGGAGAGAAAGACAGGGTCATAGAGCGAGAGCAAGATACAGGTTTAGAGAGTGTGATACATACGCCACAGACAATGATCAGACCCGTTGTGGCAGCAAAGGGAGAGCAAAAGGAAGAGAGCAGACAAGGGGTTGGTCTGCATCTTGTTTTGCAGTGCCTGGATCGGGACCTCCCCATGGTTCAAAAGTCACCGTGGAGCCACTTTGATTGGACAGTTGGGAGACACATGACCTGAGTCTTTCTGCGCAGGCAGATCTCCCATGAGCCTCTCTGAAAGCCCGTTTGATGGGGAGCGGGGGGTCAATCACAGCAGCACCCACTTTTGTCTCTAGGAGACCCAGAATCCCTTGGTAACTACCTAACACAACTATACAAGTACCTTGCTTCCAGTCAGTCCAAAGTGTTATAAAATGCCAGGTGTGATGTTAACAATAGACCTGTGCCTCGCGACAGAACCATTATTAATGCATTTAAACTTAGTTTTCTGGTTTCTAATATCTGTGAAGACTGAGAGAGTAAAGAAGTCTTGTTAATATAAAAACGTGTTGAGATGTGAATTTTTCTCATAGGAAAGAAACTTCACAGATATAGGTATTTTTAAGATAAAATATAGCTTTATGGTCCACAGTCTTTAATATGAGAATGTGGTACAATGGACAGAATTATGGCACTTTTAATTTAAATCCTGTTGTTTCTTCTCGTCTTAAATTATATTTTAGACATTAAATATTGTATTGAATGAGTGAAAAAGGAAATTATTTAAATATACATACTTTCCATATAATCTCTAAGTAATTCATAGATGATGGCATAAAAGTAACATTTGTTAGATCCTCTACACACCCTCCTATACAACATTTCTTAGATTTCATGCGTTTGGATTTGGAATAAAAATTCCAACATCAAAGTTGAAATAATTTCCATACTTTGTTCCACATTTTGTTCCTGGCTGGAGGGAAAGTCGCAGTGAAGTGCAGTCAGTTTTTTACTTGTGGGAATGAGGAAGATGTTTGCAGGGATATTTGCCTACATCTTTCCAAAGCAAACTTCAAAACCACAAATGTAGCCTCCAGCTAGTGGCCGTGTCGGTTTTCTAGAACCAAAGCACAGAAAAATTGCGAACTTGAGAATTATGTCTTCATGTCCAGAGAATGGCTGGCTCAAGAACTTGAGAATGCCGTGGAATGCGCACTTACATGCCTGTGGTTGGCAGAAAGAACATGAAAGTGAGCATGGAGAGGGGGAATTCCAGCCACGGAACGACCAGCATGGGATGACTAAGGAGCTATTTGTTTGAGGAATGGTTTTACCGCAAAGAAAAATTGAATCTCTTTCACCCCCACACTCCACAGAAAAGCAAAATCCTATGCAGCATTCTCTAATTCCAGAGACAATTTTTTTTCCTTAAAATGACACGAAATTTGCCTTGGTAGAAATGAGACCCCAATTATGTTTTTATAGCAAAAAGGAGAAGCAGCTCTTGGAAATCAAAGGGGCATGAGACAGGGTGGCCGTCTCTCGGGCAGTCAGCACCATGAGACACTGGACAGAGCCCAGGATTTGCTAATGTCCTGGAAAAACGATGGCACCCAAGACGTCAAGGAAAGATTCAGACATACAGAAAACATAGGCACAGTATAACCAAATACGTATGCTGTGTAAATAGAAATCGTGGGCTTAGAAATTTGGGGGCAAACCCCTAAGCCCCATGCACAAGTAAATCACAACGAATGCTACTACACCATTGCATGGGTTTAACATCATTTTGACTCTCAGTGATTGCAGATTACTGGAATATTTTTGTGTAATCTCTCAGTTTGGTCTTAAAGATTTCAAAATATTCCCAGTTCAAGAGTAAACCTTTGGATGTGACAAGTGCCTTGTAAATGATATGTAAGTTTCATGCGTTGTAAGAGAGGTAACAGTATCTCTAAATAATTTTTAAATGAAATCTTTGACAGATGTTTTATAACCTGAATATTTACTAGTGTATGCCTCAGGTTGTGAAATACCACATTTCATGGGCTGAAAATTAAGGTGAGGATAAATTAGGTATATTTTGTCTCTCCTCTCTTTCTTGACTCTGTGTGTGGTCTTAAAACGTTCCTGGGTAGCTCTCACATAAGCAGCATATGTTTTATACTATTTTTTTTCATTTTATTTCTCCACATATTCAATCCAGTGTTTTATCCTTCATGAATCTGTCAAAATATCTAATCTCTTGATACTTCTCTGGTTTTTTAAGCTAATTTTGTTTAATAACTGCTCAATCTTTTTTGTTGTTTTATTTTGGCAGAAGGGTGGGTTGACAAGTGTGTTTACTCTATCAAATTTATCCAAGCTCAGAACAGACCTCTGTAGGCCTTCTTATTCTAAATGTTTGTGCTGTAGTATCTTACTTACTTTGCCTGTGTTACTCATTGTGTTAGTTATCAATTGCTGTGTAAAACAATAACCAAAAAACTTAGCGGTTTAAAACAACACCTGTTTATCATCTTACATTTTCTATGGGTCAGGATTCTGGGCCTGGTGTAATCTTTGTTTCAAGGTCTCCCAAAGACAATCATCAAAGTGTTGGCTGGGGCTGCAGTCATGTCAGGACTTGACTGTGAAGAATCTGGGTCCAAGCACAAATGGTCCTTGGCGGGATTCAGTTCTGCCCACGTTGTTGGGTTGCTAGCTTCAGTTCCTTGCTGATATTGGTTGTCTTCAGTGCCTTGCCATATGGGGCTCTCCAACATGACAGCCCACTGCATCAAAGTCTGCAGCCCTGGAATGGAATACAGAGTGTCTGCTAGCAAGGTGGAAGTTACAATGTCTTACAGCCTGACCACTGAAGTCATACCCATCGCCTTTGCCACAGCCCCTTCATTTGAATCAAACCACTAGTTCAAACCCACACTCACGGGAGGGCTTGAATGTCAGAGGCATGAATACCAGAGAGAAGAAGCATCAGGGCCGTCGTACCAGTTGGCTGGCCACACTCACATCATGTCCCCTTATATTTCACATTATGAGTTTACAATAGACGTCTCTTGTCAAGCAAGCAAATGGAATATTTTCTTAAAGTAGATTGGATATAAATAATAAATGCCGAGAATAAATGAGAAAACTCATTTCTAAGTGTGTAACTGCACATGTTGATAAATGCCAGGAGGAAGAGATACTCAAGGCCATGTGAGCACAGACCTGGGGACACAACCTCCTGGGGGATGGGAAGGACTGACGTGAGATGCGAAGGATAAGTAGATGCCTCCCTGGGGACACAGGTGTGGCAGGGGATGGTCCAGCAAGAGGGAATGGGAAGGGGCTGGAGTAAGATGAATCCATACAGATGAAAATGACAAGAGGTGGCCAGAGCCGAAAGGGTCTTTTGGCCATGGCAGAAAGTTTGGACTTTTTTTGCATGTAATGAGAAAATAGCTAAGATGCCAAGAAGCAAACAACGACGGAAAGAAGGAATGAGGTGTGATCGCCTTGTCACAACCTTATCATCTGAGGTTATTGTGGATAGCCTCAGATTTAGGAGCAGAGACATCATGTAAATATGAAACTCTAAAGGGAGATGAAAGGAGCTGGGTGAAAGAGAACAGTGTAATCAGATGCCTCGGCCGCATTTGGGTGACAAGGATCCGCTGCAAACTCGCCACCATTTTCGTAAATCGAAAGGAAAGTCAGACACGATGAAATCCCAAGAAACATTTGAAGCCACCAGAATCTGGTATTTTTAGAGAGAACTCTTTCCTTTTTAGGGATTTAAATCTACTTTCAGCTTAATTTTTATAAATCTCAGCTTGATTTTTGTTACCCTGATTTTAAAAGTAGTGTTTTACCTGTTTTGTGTTTTAAATTTCTTTTTGTGTTTGTTTCTAACATTTTATTTTAATTTTGAAAGTAAAAGAAGTGATGAGATCCAGGAGGAAACCATTTCTCCAGGAGTAAGGGTCTCCAGGAAATGATGGAGTCAGACAGGGACCAGCAGAAACTCACAGCTACATCTATAAAGAGCCGTTTCTTTGTACATTGTCCTCATTATTTCCATGTGTCCTGGAGTCAGTAATTCAATTAGAAAACGAATGCCTTAGATAGTCTTGGTTGCGAGTTGCCTTGCACTGTATTTATCTCATGAATCTATAAATATCTTTTGCAGATAGAGACTCTCTGTTATTTCACGGTATGCCAAGTTCCTGGGCAAGTGGCAGCCTCTCTGCAAACACTTGTCAGTCAAATTTGGCTTCAGCCATGGGAACACAGAAACAAAACTCTATCCAATGCACTGGAGACTCCTTGGAAACCTGAGAAAAAAACATCAAAATCTTAGCACAACCACAGACTAGAAAGGATGGCCCAGAATGATCCTGCTCCAAATTGCCCAGAATTTTAGGGACATCTCAGATATTTTTAAGTGAAAAAAAACACCCTATAATATAGATGTATATACATTTTTGGTCTTAAACTGAGAGAATATTTTTTGATTTCTGTAGTTTAAGTTGGCTCAATATAACAAAAGGAAATAGCCAGAAATAAGACCCAACTTTCACTTGTAAAGTTTTTAAATTGAAAAAACAGAATTCACATCACTGTTTAACATTAAATTAGCTCACTATTTCCGTATTGTGAATATTACTTGAAATTGGATTTGTTTATTATTAAGTCTTTATCGTCGTAGGTTTTTTTTTCTTTCAAGGCCATGCATGCAAATGTTTCTGCCTTGCTAATTGGAAGAAGATGGTCTATCTTTTCACATCTCTCTTGAGAAGAGAAAAAAAGCTATGAAGTCTAAAAGCCTTAGCATGAATTGTTTGGTCATACATACTAGCATGAATATATATCATTTATCATCAGAGGAAAAATAGACAAAACTATTTGTCTATTACCCATGTCTGTTTTGAAATGAATTGCATATTAGAACATAAAAAAGATAGGGTATGAGTAGATGGATAATTTTAAAATAGGGCCAGAAAAACCTAAAAGTGAAGGACAGCAGTACTGCCGGCCGCCCACCTTATAGTACAGCAGAGGGCTGTTTGCAAATGCAGATTCCCAGGCCATAACCCTGGATATTGCAATTCGTACAGTCACAGATAGAGCCTAGCAATCTATATTTTAAGAAAAAACACACCCCTGCCCTCAAGTGCCTTTAGTGTACTCATAAATTTAGGTGCCACCGCTGATGTGATTTCAAATTCTCCCCTTACAGAAAAGGAAACCGAAGGCATACAGAGTCCCTGCCTTGTTCGGGATCACTCACATTGTTTCTCCCTAGACACGAAAGCGGATATTAGAATCCTCATGTTTTTGGTTCGTGCAGGACAATTCAATGAGTAGACATGTGATGACAAATTCTGAGCATAGCATTCTGCTAAGTGCTGTAAAGGATGCAAAAGCAATAAAGACGGGTCCCTAACATCGCTGCACAATAGCAAATTTTGTGGACACGCATATAAAAACTTGTACTGAAAGTTCCAATTAAATATGAAATTAAGACAAACTACGGTGGGAATAGAGGACAGAGAAAGTTCTGACAGGAGGGGAATGAGGTGAATCTCACTTAAGTGAGAAAATGCATTGAGCTGGGTCTTGAAGCAGAAGGAAGATTCCAGAAGGGAGAATGAGAAGGAAATATCCAGCTGTGGACAGAATGAGGTATCGGGTCTCCTCTGTGTTCAGGAAGGTGAAAATTGTAGCACAGGGCAAGAGAAGCTGAACAAACAAAAGATACTGGATGATACTTCATACATTTGCAGAGTGAGGTTATAGGAATCAAAGCAGCGGCTGAAATCCAAGTGCCTACAGGGGACCAGGGAGGTAACACAAAGAGAGGAGCTAACTAGCAAATTGGGGGTGAGCTCTGGTAAACTAGAGACAGCATGGCCCCTCCAAAGCTGATCAGAATCCTCCATTTTATAATGACCTGCTGGCAGAGAGAAGACATGCATGGGACAGGTGTGGCCCCCAGATGCCATTTTGACCCCCTGGAAGCAAAGCCCGGAGCTCCAGCTCTTTCACACTCCACATTCTCTCCCAGACGGTGCCCATCATGCCTCCCGCTTCAACTGCTGTATAAATGTCAACGTCCCCAACATGTAGCATCTCCTTTCCTCGCTTGTCCCTGATCCTGAGACTCATATTTGCCACCTGTACTTGAGTATACCAGTAGACATTGGACATCTCAACAGCACTTGGCACTTAAACGGGACTGAATGAAGTATTAATTCTCCTCCCGGAAGTGTCTTCCAGCCCGTGCCCCTTCTCCTGGTCACACTGCGTCTGTCACCAGTCCTGCCAAATATTCTCAAACCCATGCTCGACACACCACCGCCCACGCTGAAGGCCGACACACCATCAACTCTTCCCTGGAAGGAGTCTGCTCTTGCCGGGGAAGATAATCCCTGCTCAACACTGCAGAGACAGCGATCTCTCAAAAAGTGGTTACATGCCACCCTTCTCCCCTGTCAGATGAAACCTGCCTCGTTTTCCACAGTGCCCTACATGCCACGCAGGATCCAGCCACAGGCCGCGTCGCCAGGCTCCTCTGGGTACCCATCTCCTGACCGTCTCCTTGGGCAGGAACAACACTGACTTCTTCCGTTTCTTGAGTACTTCATGCTGCTTCTGCCCAAAGCCCTCAGTAGACACAGTTCCTTCCACTGGAATCTTCTTCCCTCCATTCTCCTCATCCAAGTTTAGTTATATACGTCCGTCAGGTCTCGGTTTTAAGTTTAGATTCCCATAAAAATGTTTCCTGAACTTGTAGGCTATATGGTTTTTGTTAGCACTTTTTATTTATTTATGTAGCCACTCATTTTGTTTGAAGGCGTTAATGAATAAATAAATATAATAAATGTGCTGGAGGATATTAAATATTATAAGCTAAAGAATTTGTATTTTATTGTGGAAGTAAAGTTTTTTGTTGCTGCTGCTACTGTTTGTTAATAGAAAGGATGGTGATTTGATGTCAACTTTGGGAAGAGAACTGGTGACAATGTATTTCAGAGAATATTGAGCAGAGGTGCTGGGAAGTCCAGGCGGAGTGAGATTCATTCTGGATTCATCCAAAGCAGTGGTCCTGGGGAAAGAGAGAGGACAGGCTACAATGAAATTATGAAGTTATAAAGATACGGCTAATTAACATCACTACCACTAATGACGTTTATGATGACAATTGGGGTGTCACTCTCTACAGTGCCAAGATGTAATTATTATGGTGGGTTTTAGTTTTGTAATGTTTTAACCAAAAATTATACAGAATTCTTCACTTAATTGATTTTCATTCCTGGTAAATGCTAAGTGTATGTTGGACATTATACATATTTTATTTTCAGATTCCCCTGTCCCAGCTCAAACTTACTCATTGGTAGGGTTCTTGCAATTTATTTTATTCAGGGTACCTTTTTTGATACTTATAAAATCTTAAAAATGTATTCTTATGGTTTTTAGTGATCTATAAATTATTACCAGCTGGTAGGAAAAAAGTGAAACACAACAAAATATTGCTTTTTCCTAATTGTTTCCTTGCCAAGGTAAACATTCAATACAAACTACACTAAATAATATTAATTATTGTGAATTGTATGTAAGTACAATGGAATGAGTTGATGTATTTCCTGGTGGTCAGAGTTGTGTTGCGACTCTCTGAGTGTCAGGGACGCTGGGAAGAGGGATATCAGCACTGCCTTTGGCCTGTTTTTTCCACTCTCAATTTCAATATATCTGAAGGATTTTTTCCAGGGCATTTTGCAATGCATTTTCCGTAATAAGTATTCACGTTTTTCCTGTGATTTCACAGGTTGAGAAGGAAAGGAAAGGATGGATAAATAAATCTTGTCTAGTTCCCCAAAGGCATGTGTCTACAGTTATTTTTCTTATTAGTTTAAACTCATTTATTCAATTAGATTTAGTCAGCTTACCTCACTCTAAAACAATTAGTGGTAACCTATGGAAACATTTGCAATAGCCAAGGGAAACCAGATGTAATTAGAGCAAAGGAAAGTAAGGTTAGGATAATAAGCCGAAGAATGAGCTAAATGTACGTCACAACAAAAGCTGGACCGTCGGATACCCTTTCTAAAAGCTGGAACCAAGGGTAACGCTCAGAGGCACAGATCGTTTGCATACCCCTCAGTAAATCCTCCATGAGTCGTAACATCCACAACCTAGTTCGTGTGAGAGTTAGACAGTAGAACATATGACATTAGCTACGGGCGAGAGAATAGTTCGGAGCATTGTGTGTTAACAGTTTGCTAATTAAATTGGTTAGCAGAATACCAATGTGTATGACTTGCCTAAGTTTGACACAGAAGGGCAAGTGGGTACATTCTAAAGAAAATTTAGAAGCCTAGTTATAAAAGCGTACAACTCTGAACAAATGCCTTACTCCATTGGTGAAGGATCATCAGAGATGCATTCTTACGGGAGAAACCGATATTTGCAATTGAATTCATTTTATAGTTTATTTCCAAATTAGTTAATCTTATAATTAACTTATCAGTTCCCCCAATTACATCTACATGCATCTCTATGTAAATAATTATAATTATTTTCCTATATATTGAGACTTGTTGCCCCTAATAAGTATATTCAGAAACAGCTGAAGTGAAGGGTGAACTCTGTGCCCACAGATCAAAGCAAAGTTAGCCACCCTCTTGGGGATTTAACCTAGGACCTTGACCGTGTTAGCACAGTGTTTAGTCCATCTGCCTAACCAGCGCGGACGGGAAATTCAGCATGGCCTTGTCATTCAATCTCCTTGTATAACTTATCTCTCCATGTCATTTTTGTACCAGTCAGGGCTTCTCTTTCAAACACAGCAATCACTTTGATAATTTGGGTCAAATTTTATTTTTCCTGCTAACTAAATAATTACCTTCTTCTCTGTTACAAGTAGGCAGTCAAGTGTAGACGCTGAACTCCAGAACTAATAGATTACAGGCCACCTCCATGAAGCTTTGTGCCCAGAGATCATCAGCATTGGTGCAAACAGAAGACTGCCTAAGGGAAAATTAAAAACAGCAACTCATTTGCTGTCTTTTGCAAAATTTAAGGTGACTGTGGGGTCCATGAAATTACAGTTACATTAAAATATAACTTTTTTCTTTCTCAGAAGATGGTGTCTAGCTCACTAGCTTAAATTATAAACCACATAGTTTAAAACTTACAGCTTATAACATTTCTAAATATGTAAATTGAAACTATCAATTTCTTCTTTAAAAAGGGGAGCATTGCTTTCCATAGACATATCGGCAAATCGGCTGCTAAGTTTAATGAAAAATCATTCATCATGTTAACAGTATCTTGGATGCTTTAAAGGGCATTCAAGATAAAACTACTGACTCAGAAAGATGCACACCATGTATTGGAATTACAAAATATCATGTCAAGGATCAAGATCTGAGTGATAGGTAAATATGATTTTTCAAGCTATAGTGATCTTTTCCAAGGCATGGTGATATTTTAAAAATAAAATCATAGTTTAATCTGACAGCAGTGTATTTCCCCATGTTAGTAGAAATAGCTTTTTACGAAGGCAAATTCTCTAGTTTTGGGACTAAAGTCATCATCAGTGTTGGGCAGACTTAGTTGACCTTTGTCAATTACTTGAGAACCTAAAATCCGATAATTTAAAGGAATATATTTTGAAAATGCCAGGTGAAACCAGGAACTTTGTAAATGCCATTATCAGGTCCTATTATTAAAAACCATAAATAAAAAACATATTTTCCTAATCAGTAAGGTATGGTATGCTAAGTTAATTGTAATAATTTTATATATATAAATAACACATTTTGTTTTGTTGAATAAACCCATCAGTAAATTTCTGGCTGAAACACTTCCATAAACGCTTTCATTTCTGATGTTTTATTTATCTGAGAACTTTCAGTGTGGATTTCACCAAAGTTACATTAATCATATGAACTGAAGTAAGGTTCACTTCCATTTTATACCACATCAAGAGCTGGTGTTTATGTCTGCTAGTAATTGCTTCACGTCTTTGAGCACATAATGTTCGTCCTTGGTGTTGTCTGGAAAATGAGCCATTAGAACTAAAGCAGCTCTTTAAAATTTCCGTAATTCTAAATGAGAAATGGGATTCAATTTTTAGAACAATTGCTATTAAGACAATAAAATTTACAATAATTCCCCAAAATAAGTTCATTTATTAAGTGCAAACACTGCACTCAACAAAACCTTTCAGAGATCTAGCAGGAAGAGAAATACAAATAAACACATTCCAGTACAATGTGGATTATAAAATTGCTATTGCACTACATAGCCCCACAGGTGGTATCAAAGAAGTAGAAGAAAAGAGAGATGGAGTCAATCTACAGAGACTCATGATTGCTTTTGGGAAGAAATGAGAATTGGTTGTGGCCACATGGAGAGGAACTTTGAATGTCGAGTTACGAGGTTCAAATTTCAATCCATCCGCATGACTTTATGGGGACCATCTTGTGGAATAGCGTGGCGAAATAAAATGTAGAGCCCTGTGCTTTAGGAAGAGGACCCCAGTCGAATTGTTTAAACTGAACTGGGGCAGAAAGTGGTTGGTAAGATTGGGATGGGTTGTTTTATTTTTAATTCACAAAAGGTGACTATGAATGCTCTGAAAAATATCATCTGTTCTCATAGCTCCCAATAGTATGTATGAGAGCTATAAATTTGGGAGTCACCAGTGCCGGATAACTCCCAAATTTCTAATTCCATCACAGAGTGCTCTAACTTCCCTTGTCTCACAAACCATTAGACTTTTTCTCTGGTCACGGCAGGAGCCTCCTAAAATAAACATGCTCAAAATTCAATCTATTATTTCCTTCAAATCTTCACCTCCATCCACATTCCTTTCCTCAAGCAAAGGCACCACCATCCACGGGATGGATCAAGCCCCAAGTCTTGCCTACACCTTCTAATTCACCCCTTACGCTTACCGAAGTGACGTTTAATTGCATACCCAGTTCTGAATCTTCAGCCTGCCTGTTGTCTCTCAAAGCCATCTCTTCGTTCCACCGGCTTCTGCTTTTTTTTATTGTGGTGCCAGACTCAAAAATGCTTCTTCCTGTATTCTGAAACTGCCTCCACCCCAAATGGTGCTCCAGACAGCTGTTGGAGTTAGCAACGCACAGAGAAATGGACGACATAAATTCCATTTGTTACGTTCTTTCCATGGCTCTCTATTCACTTCAACACAAATTTAACTTCTTTGGCCCAGTAGGGAAGACGTTTCATCGTCTGGTCCTGGCCAACCCTAAATTCCCCACTATTCTGTGTAGCCCTGTGCTCCAGCCATTCTTTTTTTAAATTTTTTTATTTCAGCATAGTATGAGGGGTACAAATGTTTAGGTTACATGCATTGCCCTTGCCCTACCCGAGTCAGAGCTTCAAGCGTGTCCATCCCCCGACGGTGCACACCGCACCCATTAGATGTGAATACACCCGTCCCCTCCTCTCCTTCCCACCTGCCCGACACCTGATGAATGCTGTTACTATATATGCACTTCAGTTATCACCTGCAGTTTCCCTAGTCTACCAGTCTATGGAAATTCTCAAATCTCCGCTTAAATCTCACCTCCCTTAGCTAGCTGTCTTAGACAGCCGCACTTGTACCAGTATTGTCGTGCACGTATCTCCACCAAGCATTTATACTAAAGTTTTATAACTGTGTGTTTACTTGCCTGTATTTCCTACTCCCTCGGGCACCCTAAAGCTCTTCTATGTCTAGAACCCTCATTAATACTGGGCATGTTCTCACCTCTCAATTAATACTTCAGAGTGCATAAGTACATAAATAAGGAAGATTCAAGAGTGTCGTGATACCAAGCCCCAGTCAATGTGATGTCTACAAACAAGGTTTCTGGAATGCAATGTACCTGTCATGACAACTTGTGAAAGAAATAAGGTGAGAACTTAACGCATGCAAATGAGGTTTCCTTCAAACTGGTGCCCTTGATTGGCAGCTCATGTATTCCAAAAATGTTATCACAGCCCCAGTGTTCAAAACTTTTTTTGTTTGTTTGTTTTTACTGGTATCAGAACCAGCTTAGGAATCACATTAAGAAAAAGATAACTGATCTTCATGGGAAAAATATGTCCCAAACCTTGTTTGTAGACATCAAGCTGACTGGGGCTTGGTATTTACGGCATTCAAAGGGAAGTCTGTGAGAGGTCACTCCCTTCTGCTGCTTCTAATTCTTGTTCACATGACATAGTTTAGGAACGGGGAGGTTTAGGGACCTGCCAAAGTTAGAATATGCCTTATTTCCCTTGGATGGACTGCAATGTTTTGAAATTGGTGTATCTGGATACCAGCAGTGAGAGAACAATCCAATGGTTTCTATACTAGGGAATTAGGACCTGGTACCTGGGCCACTTCCAGATCCCCAGTTGATTCAGGACGTTCGCCATTGTTGTAAAAAAGGGGTGTACACTTGTAGAAGTCAAAAATAGAATAATGGGACTTAGATGTTATGACCTATAATGCCAGTAATAAAAGAAAATAGAAAAAAATATTGATTTCGTATTATTGAAGTTTTCATGAAAACTTAGCCACTTAATACACCCACCTTGAATTTTCTTATAATTATTTAGTTCAACAATGTGGGCTGTGCACAGCTAGGATGGTCCATGGGGATGGCTATATGTAGTGTTACCTGGGCTCACCTGTGTGTTTGGGCTCAGCTGGGATGGCGGGGTCAGGAGCCATC
Organism: Lepilemur ruficaudatus; assembly: GCA_963574885.1. NCBI lineage: Eukaryota > Metazoa > Chordata > Mammalia > Primates > Lepilemuridae > Lepilemur > Lepilemur ruficaudatus. The sequence continues at coordinate 16,709 of CAUYRT010014688.1, forward strand.
TGGGATGACTGGGAACTTTTTCCTTGTGGGCTCTCAAACTCGGAAGCTGGCATCTGCTCCCATCGTGGCAGGTGGGTTCCTGGTGTGTGAGGAAGCTATAAGGGCTAGGAGAACAGGCTCCACCTTTGATAAAGCACTTGCAAAACTGTGTGGCCGTTTCAACAATCTATTAGAGTTCTAAATATATTTACCGAGAATATTTTCAAGTTAACACAAAAAAATGAGATTTATGGAGACACCCATCAATGATGTTTCTTCACCAGCTGAGTCTACTCTCTTTTGTGAGAAAAAAACAAGGTTCAAATGACAACTTCATCTATTTGGGTTACACTGAAACTAAACTTCATGAAGTTTCCCTAACCTGTATAGCATAATCATAAAGCAAAGCCTTTGTCAGCATATAAAAAATAAACTCAAAACAGAGTATAAACTTTGTACCAATGTACAGTATTTTCAGCTAAGTTAAAGGAAAGTAAGTTATATTCCGTGTTATAGTCATCCATCTGGAAGAATGCCATTTTTTGTCTTTAAATCCAAACAAATTGAATAATTGAAAGGAAGCCAACTGAAAACCCTGACAAAAACAAGAAAGTAACAACTATTTATCTTTATCGTTGATGCTTTCAAATCCCTTAAGATTAGTTAAGTTGGTTTGGATTTATTTTGAATCATGAATGATGCTTTAAACAAAGTTGAACACTCAGCTTTGCAGAAATTCT
>CAUYRT010014689.1:0-46202 GCA_963574885.1 Lepilemur ruficaudatus
TGTACAATTAAATGGTTATTAGTAAATTTACCAAGTTGTACAGCTATTCACATAAATCAGTTTTAGAGGATTTCCCACCCCCCATTGAGACCCCTAATACCCATCCCCAAATACACTTCAAGCATGCCCCTCCCCTTCACAGTGCCCACCACATCCCCCGGATGTGGGTCTACTCCCCACCCCCAAAATCCCCAGTGAACACTACCACCATTTAAGCACCATAGTGTCAATCAGTCAATACCAATTTGATGGTGAGTACAAGTGGGGCCTGTTCTTGAGGTCTTGTGTCACTTCACTTTGAATAATGGGCTTAAACTTAATCCAGGATAATATAAGTGGTGTTAGCTCACTCGTTTCTTAAAATTGAGTAATATTCCATTGTAAACATATACCAAATTTTAATAATCCACTCATGAATTGACAGGCACTATTGCTTGTCCATGACCTAGCAATAGTGAATTGTGCTGCCATAAACATTCGGGTGCAGATATCTTTATAATAGAATCAGACAAACTTTTGAATGACAGATTATGTTGGTTTAGTGATAGTATGTATGAAAATGTAGGTTGAAAGTTAATTTGTTTTAGCAATCAGAATTAGGCTAAATCTGCTTTTATAACTGTTAAAACATCAACTCACTATTTTTTAAATTTTGGAAGTTTATATTTACATCTTATGTCTAAAAATACCAGATGAAAAGAATGCTTTAAACTCCTATTGTAAGCATGTGTTTCCAAGTAGCCCACTTTAACGTAGCTAGTCTTTATTACCAGTAAATGAAAACCCAAATTGGATTTAATAATGTGTTTGGTCTTAAAAATTGGTTATTTTCTAAAGGTTGTAAAGCCATATTATCATTCTACAAAAGATTTTTTTATTAAATGAATATAACTTACAGATAAGGCAAAGATCACTAGGCAAATTTGTGGAATTATTATTGCTTACATATTTGTCTTTAGCTTTTATAGTCTAAGACCAATGTTCCTTGGGCTTACTGTCTTTTAACAATGGTCAATTATAAGTCTAAATTAAACAACTGGTGACTATAAACCAAGAGCATCTACAGCTACACAATTGTAAATGGACGTGGAGGGGTTCAGAGCTGTACTCATTGGAGCTCTATTGCCATCTTATCCTGATTATTTAGTAGGCTCCTGGAGGCTCTCATGCTGTTATGTTTTAAAGGCAAGAAATACTAAAATAACCTGAATTACTTTAGGGTTGGATTAAGATAAAAGACATCTGTATTTTTAAAAGGAAAACTGAATAGCAAACAGTTGAAAAAGGAATCTTCCTAGCACACTAGAAGTCTTAAGAAATTTCTGAAATATAGACATCAAATAGGATTAGAATGACAGAGGCACAAGACTAGAGGGCATCACAGCCCAAAATGCACACATGGGATGATTGGAAAGCTGCTCAAAGGGGTGCTCAAAATGAAAATCAACCAATATAAAGAGCAGGAGGGTTTTCATGGGCAATAGAAAGAATCATCACCCATGTGAATCCTATAGGAGCAGTAGAAGTTTTCCCTGGATTAAAATGTTGAGAATAAGCAGAAAGCACAGAGAATAGGGCAGTGTTGTGGGTAGCAGGTGATCCCAGGAAGAAATGAAGCTGCCACAGCCAGAGGAGGATGGGTCCTCAGAATATCCCAGCGAGACGTGCTGGGCCATCCGCAATCACCAGAGGCTAGATCTGTAATTAGCTGGCACTCACGGATGGGTGAACGTAGCTTCCTAGACACCAACATGAAATAAGTGACAGGATCATATCATCCTTAAAGCGGGAGACAACAGGTAGTATCTAAAATTGATAAAACTGAGAAACAGAGCCAAAATCATATTTTTTAAACTTGTGGTGATAAGCACCAGAAAAACTAAGTACACAAACATTTAATTTTTGATACTGCAATGGGATTGAAGCTGGGAGCAGATGAGGCATGAGACTGATGTTTTCATTTTGTAAAGTTTGATCTTTGTTTTTGACTTTCTTCTTGTTTTACAACATATGCTATAGAAAACTAGTAAATTATGATAGATAATGGTAGGAATAACAATTTTCTTTGATTTATGTGATTTTTAAACTAACCATCATGCTTGTATAAGAAATTCAGTAAAGCTATTTCCATTACAATTGCAGCAAAACTTCAAAATACCTTGGAGAGGATCTTATAAGAAGTGAGCAGACATATAAAGAGAACCACAAAACTTAAGAGCATAAAAGTAGGTTTGAACATATTAGAAAACAAATCCCCACTACTAGATGGACATAAGCAATCATACAAATGTCAGTTTTTCCAAAATTAACCTAAAAAATTAATAAAAACTGCATGAAGATTTAAAAAAAATAAAACCTGCGGTGGTGGGTCTTGTGTTTATCTGATAGAGATGTGCAAGGATATCTGATTGTCTCCCCCTCGAAGGAACAGTGAAGGGGACTTGCCCTACAGAGGACAAAATATATTTCAAATTGTAGCAATTATAAGAGTGATAATGGCACATAAATAAATGAGTAGATCAATGGAATAAAATAGAATCCCAAATGAGGTGCAAGTATTGTCATGACTTTTATGATCAAAGTGGCATTTCTTATCAGGGGAGAAAAGGGCCATTCTATAAGTCATTTGAAGCAATTGAGTATCTACTGTTAAAAAAAAATAATGAAAAACAAATTCCTACCTCATGCCATATATAAAAGTATATTATATGTAAAATAAGATCAACTTTTACAAATAAAACTATAAAAGTATTAGAGGACAACAAGAGAATTTTTATTTGTTATTTTTTTTTTTTTTTTTGAGTGGGAAAACCTTACGTACATCCCAAGTATCAAGAAGGAATGCACGAGGCTGTGTGAACTTACCCATATGTTTAGGAAAGGGAGTACGGTTGGGGTGGGAGGTGAGAAATATATGCTCCATATGCATTTTTGCATTATTTAAATCTTTTCAAACCATAATAAGTTTATGTATTATCTGTTTTTGTTTGTTTTTTTTTAAAAAATAGGACCAAAAACATGTCACAACCGGCACCATCTCGCAATTGCCTGTGTAAATCCCTGGTTCGCTCTTGGGAACCCTGACTGGGAATCACTGAGTTAAGCCAGTTAAACTCCCTCCGTCAGTAGTATGAGCCCTGCCTCCTGGGGTAAGGCTGCTTGGGTTGTAGTTTCATCTTGAATCTGTTTGTTACTCGTAGAATACAGCACAATTATCAGGGATTTGTTTGCTGCCCTAAGTAGGAAGATAGCTTTGCAAGGAAACGCCTGTATACTCGCATTACAGTCACACGGAATTTGAAAGCTGGTAAATTTATCTTTGGCTGTTTTCAACTTCTTCTTCTTTTTCCTCTCCTCATCCTCCTCCTCCTCCTTCTCTACCTCCTCCTCCATCTTCTCTCCCTCTCCCTCCTCCATCTCCCCCTCCCCACTCACCCTCCTCCTCTCCCTCCTCCTTCTTCTTCCTTCTTCTTTCTCCTTTTCCTCCTCCTCCCCCTCCTCTACCTCCTCCTCATCCTCCTCCCCCTCTCCCACCTCTATCTCCCCCTCCCCACTCACCCTCTTCCTCTCCCTCCTCCTTCTTCTTCCTTCCTCCTTCTCCTCCTCCTCCTCCTCTTCTTCTTCTTCTTCTTCTTTTTCTTCTTCTTCCTCTTCCTCCTCCTCCTCCTCCTCTTCTTCTTTTTTTTTTTTGTAACCTCTCCTCATCTCCATGCAGTTCTTTCTTTACGATTTCTGGACCCTCAATGCCTCTATGGAACATATTGCCTCCTCACAGACCACACAACAGATGAACTCAACTCAATCTTGCTTCCCTTGAAGTTTAAACTTTCCCAATCAACTTTCTCATTTTATTGGTTCTGCCTGTTCTTAGTATTAAATGGTATATTAAAGTCTTTTCTAATTGAAATAATTGCCAATAAGGTATGAAAACTGACACATGTCCCAGTGATATTTCCATTTAAAAAAAGTCTGTTACTTCCAATACAACCTATAATTAATGGTTTGTATGGCCAAATCTTGTCAAACAGTATGTATTAATTTCTTTCCCCCCTTTTCCCATAATGACAATAACAACATTAAAAAAAAAATGATCAGCACCATTCCAACAAGCTTCTGAAAGTCTACTTAATCCTTACTTAGACCCACAACTGAGTATGCTAACTGCATAGGAAAAACTCAGTTGAGAGCCTAAATGTTGCTATTATGACTTGAGCAGGGGGAAAATGAGATTAAGTTGAGTTCCATGTTGTTATTTTTTGGTCCTCTGTGAACACTCAGGTGTTTGAAAATTGATTATTACTGACAATTTCAATGTTTGGTCTAGCAATTCTTCAGAAATCCAAGGAATACTGTCAAAATCTACAATTTCTCCAGTTGGTTTTTCTGTGATCTAAAATGCCTTAATCTGATCTTTCACATTTAAAAGTTTGCTGTCATTTTTTTGAAACTCCAGATAAAACTGCGAATTTTTTTTATATTTCTGTTCCATTTTATGTCCTTAGTGGGAAGAATCACATCTCTTCTCTAATAGCTTTCCTTTTGTTGGATTCTATGTCTTTTAAAAATGGGTGTGGTTTCCTCATTTCATTAGATACTAATTGCAACTATCTTATAATAGTTAACCAATTCCTGAAGATTCACTTTCCCCAAGTCTTGTAGCCTCAACACAGCTTTTGCTGTATGCTGCCTTGAGTTCTGGTGAGGGCAAACAGCCATACAAATAAAATTCTTAGCTCACTGTCTGAAGCACAATAGGTGCTAAAATATTGGTAGTTATTATTGTTTCTTTCTGTTCATTTGCATGGCATAATCACACCAAAGCAGCCCTTATAATAACAGTAAACATATATTGAATGTTTACAAAATCACACAACACTGTGCTAAGCATGTTCAAGAGGATTAGTTTAGGAAACAGGCAAAATCATAGTATCCCCATTTTACAGATCAGGAAACTGAAGCTTTGAGAAGTTAAATCATTTATTCAAGTTCACACAGTGGAACAGCTAGATGCAAGCCAAGCAGTCTGCCTCCATAGCATGGACTCCACAGCATGGAACAGAACCAAGAGTCTCTTTATTAGCTTGACATCATTATGATGCAAAGGACTCACAGAAAACATCAGTAAATGAGCTATTAGGGAACTAATTTCTCCACAGAACGTAGCATTCAGTGTTTGTCTTTTCCTTTTTATTAATATAATTATTACCACTTACCATAAGGGTATATATGCTCTTCAATGCATCTCCTTATCTGTTGCCTATATTAGGATTAGGAGTTTTCTCAGTTTTAAATAAAGTCAGAACTCAGCTTTGGGAGACATTGAGAATTAAACAAATAAGAGAGGCTTTACTGGGGTCAGTTGCAACAGATCACCCTTCTATGTTCTTCAAAATCACCAGTCACTTCTACTAAGAATCAAATGCAGCCTATGTACTTCCCTTACTGCTCAGATTTAACTTCTTATCACTCTGCTGAATTCCTTCCAATTTCCCCACTTGAAGTCATTGGTCTCAGTTCTTCAACTTGACTTTCTTCTGCTCATTCAGGTGCTGACCAGCTGTCTGGAAATCCACTGCCAGAGGCTGTCTCCCTTCTGCAAAGAAAAGGCTTCAATGGCAAAATGCTCACATTGCTTCAGATTGCATACATGCGTGACATCCATAAATTGTGTAGAAATAATTTGGAAAAATGGCTGAGAGATGATGCAGTGGTGACTATGGAAACTATAAAGTCAGTCCCCAAGCAAGTTGTTTATTCTTGTTACTATAACTACAGCATGTTATTTTATCTGGCTTTTACAGAGTGCATCAGGTGACGGGAGAAAACCTAAGTAAAATTCTGATACCAACTGCTGTACTTTTTCTTTGTTATTTGTTTGCTAAATCATAGATGTTCAAAACAAAAAGGCCCTCGCAGTGTCCATCTTTTTGTCTTAGGCATTTATCTCCCTTAAAATAATTCCACAACCTCTCTCATTTATCTATGTCAGTATTTATTGTGGGGCTCATTGTCACTTTTCATTAAGAAGTATCAGTCACTATTTCAAATATAAATACTTTAAATAGTAAACACTGCATTTCCCTTCTACCCAAAGGTCGAGAATCTCAGTAGGTCTGGTTCTCCTGTTACTGAGAGCTTATCAGAAGATGATAACATCTGGTAATTGTCCTGGAGCAGAAATTTAATTAGTACAGTGTCTACAGGGTTTGACACCAATTGGAATATTAATTTGGGGCAAAGTATGAAGTAGGAGGAATGCTCAGTTTCTTCTTTACTGATCAAATATATCCTATTCTTCATTTATTTTTAAATGGAGCTGTTGTGGTTGTTATGCCCTCTTTCAGGGTTCCTTCAATGTTAAGGTTATTGGTGTCCATTACTGGCGAATTGTGCTATTTCTGTAAAACAAATGCTCATCCTTTACTTGAGGATATGTCTTTAAATTATTCCTTAGTGCCTATTTTACAAAAGGTGAAAAAAGAGGACCTTTTTTTTTTGGGAGGCAGACCACCAGGTTTTATGTCTTACTGAATTGAATATATTGTTTCTGACAACAGATATAAAGTTAATTAAGTTGTGCTTGACATGGTCCTAGCTGCTTCATCTGCACAGTGAAAAGGCTGGCCTAGAAGCTGTCTAAATCTATGAAATCAAAAAGGGATCAAAGTGGAGACATGAATTCCTCTGAACTTGAAAGGGAAACAAGTGTGTTTTTGGTATCTATTCATCTGCCTAAAACCAAGTAAATCATTTCAGAAAAAGTTTTCAGCAGTCTATCAAAGTGACAGGAGTGGTGAGGTAGCAAAGTAGAAACACACTGACAACTTTATTTTTATTGACTAGATAAATAACCTTCATCATTCAAAGTGTGAAACCAACCAGAAACAGAAGTCAAATGTTCATATATTATTCCATTAATAGGACTTGAATCCCATAGGAGGAATAGAAAAAAAATGAACATTGGGAAAATAACGTCTTAATATTATGTAGTCATTATTTTGCCCAGCATGAGGTTGCTCCCAGATATGCTTGACTAATTTGTTGCACGTCCATTTAGGGTGAATGCAAATTTTGCATGAATACACTAAATAGTCATTATATATGCTGGGTGCTTTACATATATGATCTCCTTTAATTTGCCCAATAATATTGTGATATAATTTTTATTATCACTATTTTAAGGATGGGAAAACTAAAAGATAATAGAAGTTAAAAAATAATTTTCCAACTCTCCAGAACTAGTAAGTAACGAGAACAAAATTCAAATCCTCATCTGTTGAACCCAAAGCGTATATTCTAAATCACTTACAATGTATAAAGGAGGCTTCCTAAGGCTTTATATGTGAGAATGTCATCTTGATTGAGAAAATAACGTAGGTTTTAAATCATGTTCCGTGACTTTGCTGAAATAATGTGATTATAATTTTCTCCACTTGGCAAAAAAGAAGCAAGTATTAGACTAATTGTTATTAGTGTTCAGAATGAGTGTGTTTTGATTTAAGATGTACAATAAACCATGAACAACTAATAGTAGAAACCCCAACCCGACTAGGGAAAACTTTTTTTAAAATTTCCTCTTGGTAGCCAGTCTCTGTGAATGTAGGTTTAAGCCACCGAAGACTTGACTATGTTTTATTAAAACATAAGGCAAAGAGAAAGAATTCCCATTTTTGATGTAGTAGCCTTGGATCAAAGAGGCTAATAAGAGGCTCAAATGTTAGTGTTCTCATGACTTTTTTTGCCATGAATCCCTCTGTAGACTGAGGAAACTGTGGAGCTCTCCTCAGAATGATGATTTTAAATGCTTAAAACAATATACATAGGATTACCAGAGAAACCAATTGTATTGAAATTTAGTTATTAAGTGATGTTTAAATGTGGTACAGTGATATACAAACTTTTTTTTTGACACAGGGTCTCAATCTACTGCCCTAGCTAGAGTGCAGTGGCATCATCATAGTTTACTGCAACCTCAAGCTCCTGGGCTCAATATTTTAATATTTCCCCTGTAACACCAAAACACATGGCCATTTCACCTTTAAATGTTGACATACACAATGCTAAAACTGGATGATGATCAAAGAGATTTACAGTAAAATTTCTATCCCACTGGCCAACAAATAATGATAGTAATAGAGTACAACTCATTGTGTAAAATAAGAATAGATGAGTTGAAACTAAAAATAAATAAATGAATATTTACATTACATAGAATGCCAACCAATAATGTGGAAAGAATGATACAGTTAGAAAGTTACCATTTCTCAACCAACATTGTAATAATTGATTCATGCAATAATTGTCAGTGGATGAGTAGTTAATAAAATCTCTATTGTTCCATAAATTACTTACAAAGAGTAAAAATAGCAACTTCATAGTGTAAAAACTTGAAGGACACTATCTTAGCTAACATCGTCAATAAAGGAAAAAATTGATATTACACACCTCATATTACGATATAATTAGGACTCAGTATTATTTACAAAATATTCCTAATAAACAAACAAAATGCATAACTTGAATTTAATCATAAGAAAATATCGGAAAAACTCAAGTTGAAGTGCATTCACAAAACCACTGGTCTAGAGTTTTGTTTCCTTCTCACTTCCCCACTCCTTCCCTCCTTCTTTCACTCTCAATGTTGAAAGGTAGTTTAGCTACATATAGAATTCTAGGGTAAGAGTTATTTTATTTATAACACATTAAAGATAGTATTCCATTGTCATCTGGCTTTTATCTTACACATTAAACAAGACTAGGATGGTATGAAACAAAGAAACTTCTTGGTATGAGAAATAGCTCTTGGAAATTTAAACATGATAGCTGAAATTTAAATATATAATGAAGATTTGGACTATCTGTATCAATAAGTTTCTGCTGTTGTATTAGTTTTCTATCAGTGCTATAACAAATTACCAAAAATTAGTGGCTTAAAACAATGCAAATGTATTATTTCAAAGTTATGGAGGTGAGTTTCCAACAAGGGTTTCACTGGGCTAAAATCAAATGTGGTCAACCTTCTTTCTGGAGAATCAGTTTGCTTGCTTTTTCCAGGCTCTAAAGGTCACCCCCATTCTTTGGCTTTGATCCCTTTCCTCTATCCTCAAATCAGCCAGTGTCCTTCTCATGTTGTCACCTCTCTGGTTCTTCCTCATTTGTTTCCCTCTTCCTTATTTAAGGATCTTTGTGATTCTATTGGGTCCCCCTCGATAATCCAGCATAATCTCCCTATTTTAAGGTCAGTGGATTAGCAAACTTAATTCCATCGGCAACCTTCAATTTTAAAATATACTACTTGCAATATCAGAGGGTGTTGCCTCCAGAAATATTATAGAATTAAATGATTAAGAGCGGTCACTAGGATACTAAGCCCAGATGCCTCTTCAATGGCTGCCTCTCCCACGGAGCTCCTTGGATTTCATTAATCACACAATGAAGTAATATATTGAAATTACATCTGTTGAATGGACTACCACAACAGGTCGTGGTGCTGACTTTGAATGCTTTTACCACCTGTAGTTATTTTGCCCAATTGGAATGTAGACTCTTAACCTCCCCCATCTGAAATCTACACATATCTTTCCAGGCTCAACTTAGGTCCTTTTTACCATAAAACCTTTCTGATTATTTCAACACCAAGGAGCTCTCTCTTTTCCAAACTGCTATCAGATGTGCATATTTTATAATTTTGCTTCTGAGAAGACACTCTATTCTAGTACTTGTTATTGTTTCATCATCGTCATCCTCCTTGCTCCCATTTACAGATACTTGAACCCAAATCTGTCTGACATGAGTTTGTTACTTCTGATCTGTTTGCCATACTGTTTCAGATGATGCTTGTTTTGTTCGTAGATTATAAACTCCTCCACAATGGGGACTCCCTTATAATTTTTCTGAAACTCCCACAGCACCTAGCATGGATTTAGCCATATAGCAAGAGCACCATATAAGTACTGAGTGGGCAGCTTTGGCACAAACATGAACTTGAAGCAGAAGGGTGCCATATACAATGTAAAGTGCCCCAGCTTTAGTTTATTGCATGAGTGAAGCAATTGTACAGCAAGTTGAGGAATCTATTTCAAAAGCTTTTATTTTGCACCTTTAAGGGATACCCAGAAGGTTAGGAAAATTTTGGGAATTCCCTTCACTGGTTTTGGAAAGATGACTGTGGTAACCTCAGTCAGAGAGTCATCTGGCTGGAACAATGTGGCCAGGAGAATGCCAATGCCTCTAACCACAGAATTTACATAGTTTTTGACATCCAATCAGTTGTCACTAAAATAATTCCAAATAATTCCACTCAAAGGAGTGGTAGTGGTTATGTCCAAATCTCCGTGGGCCAGCTCCTTGCTCCCAGCCAGCCCTTTGGGGAAATTGAAGTGCTCGTTCACAGAGCCCCACCCCAGTATGAAATTCCAGAGCATTTACACTGTGTTTAATGATAATAATTAAGGATTAAAGAGCTCTTCAATGCAGACAGATAATGCATTTTATTAGCCATGCAGTAACATATCATTTCTTAGACCAGAACATCTCCCAGTATAAAATACTCCAAATCTACACCTTGTCAAGAAGGGCACAGATGCACCCAAATGTATTTTTCAAACACTCAAGTACTTTGTGCTCATGTGGTTTCTGGAGGACAGACAAAAGCCCTCCCGGAATCCTTGTGAACTGCAGGGGAGGAGCTCATTCGTGGGGCTGTCCCGTAGGTACTATTGCTCTAGGTGAATTGGCCAAGCAAAGGCTTAGAGAAGCAGACAATGCAATGTGATGCAAAGGAAAGAGGGAAGGAGCCGTTGCTCAAAAGCAGGTCCTTGGGCCAAGATTAGGCTTGCAGAAAACCACAGGCAACAAGGGGAGGTGCCTGGGAATATTTCCTGGCTCCTGTGTATACATCTTGCTTCGTTTCCGAACACAGTGCCTAGCACAGAGTAGGTGTTTGTGGGTTGCATAAAGATGCCATTCATCACTGGGTTCTCATTCAGAATGGGCATATAGCTGGGCCAGAATTAAGCAGGATTATAAAGTAGACAAAATCTTTAGCACTGTTCTTAACAAATCCTAGTCTTTGCCAGGCCCACTTTGTCCTTTTACTCTTCCTATCCAGCTCTCCAGATCTTGATGTGGTTCTCTCTTGTGGCAGATTCTGCCACTGTGGCCTCCAGACTGCCATCCCCAGGAGCCTCCCAGGGTGAGACTTAGTGCATCTGCTCTGGCTAGATTGCTAGTCTGACACCAGTGCTTCCCAGCCCAGCACCACAGACAATGAAGGGGGATCTGAAGTGGTCCCCCCTCTGCTGTGGGGACAGGGAGGGCTGGGCATGCAGGCTGTCCTTCCCCACACCCCTATCCCAACCAGCTTCTAGGCACAAGCAGCTTCCTGCATTGGTCCCTGTAAGTCATATAACCAATATCATTTTTTACGGGTACCGTGTGTGAAGAGTTGAAAGGCACTGGTAGTAGTTGCCAATATGACCAAAGGATGCAAATGGGCATCTGCAGTGGTTTCTAATCATTGGTGTGCATCAGATTTACTGACTGAGCTTTTTAAAAATGTGATGCCTGTTCCCTAGCACCTGAAATTCTAATTCAGTCAGTGTGGGGCCTGAGATGCTGATTTGAACAAACTCTCCATGAGATGTATATAAACATTGTGTTTGCAAGATAGACTAAGCATTTGGAGCAAATGAACCCCAGACCTGGAAGGTTTATTTCTTGCTCATGGTACATGTGTTTCCAGCACATATTAGCAGATGTGTGCTCGACAAGGGTGGAGGAAGCACACAGAGTATGCAGACTGATGGGTGCCGTCATCTTCCAACACTTCCCTCCAGCAAGTGTCTTTACACATGGCAAAGGCAAGGGGAGAAAGGACTGAACATTTGCATGTGGACTTCTAATTGTCCAGAGCTACTCACAGGACCCTGCTCAGGGGCCAAGGCTGAGATGTGGGAGAGCAGATGGAGATTCAGTGAGCAACGCCTCTAGAAACACTACTGGCAGAGTAGTCACTTTCCCTAGCAAGAACATTTCTTCCTGTTAGATTCTCCTGGAGACAATTCTATAACCCCAAACACTGACTTCTTGGGGGTAGTTTTCTTCAGAAGGGAGGATTTGGGGCTTTGGTCACAGGGAGTGATAAGGGTCGTCCGGGCAGTGAGACAGAGCGTGCCTTTCCCGGCCATTCAAACTACATCACTAGGCATCTTCCATTGCTCAGGGCTAAATATGCCCACTCGCAAAAATGACATAAACATTAAAACATTAAAACATTAGTCGGTAGTTATGTAAAATAATTATTTTGTATTAATTAATAAAATTAATAAATCTATTTATTAAATAAACATAACATTTGTTTAAAAGAAATAAAATTAAAATCCTATTCAAATAACAGGAATATTAATATTTAATGAACCAGCTCGATCATCTAGTCCAAGAGTTGTCGAACTTTCCCTTTAAAGGGCCACATAGTAAATATTTTAGGCATTGGCACAAAAGCAGCTACGGATAATACGTGAATGAAAAAGTATGGTCATGTTCCCCTAAAACTTTGTTAATGAACACTGAAATTTGAATTTTATCCAATTCATGCATGTCATGAAATATTCACCTTTTGATTTTTTTTCAACCACTCAATAATGTAAAAATCATTCTTACCTCATAGGTGATACAAAAACAGGTGGCAGGCTGGATTTGACCCAGGAACTTTACTTTGCTGAGCCCTCATTTGGTCAAATCTTCTCTGTACGCAAATGAGGAAACTGAGGCTCCCTGAGGTGAACTGACTTTTTCAGAACCACAGAGAAAGTTAGAAGGATACAGTCCTCATCTTTTGTCTGGCACTCTCCCCACTATTCTACACTGTATTCCTTCTTCAGGCTTTAACATGAGCTAAGAGATAAATGCTCTCTCTGTAGAACCTGGACACGTGTTAGGAAACCAGATGTAGAGAGTCAGGACCGGGATGGGGTTGGAGTACAGGCAGCCAATATCACTGAAAACTGACAAGCGGGTATTAAATCTCCTGCACTAGCGTATTAAAGAGTTTTTAAATTTGAAATTAAGAAGCTTGAGATATTAAAAAATCTTCACTTCTGAATTTGGAAGAGATATTAGAAGTCATCAAATCTAATTCCCAGATGAGGAGGATGAGTCCCCTGAATGGGTCCTAATCTTGGCAGAGCTGCAACTAAAACCCAACTCCATGAAGGTCAGTGGTCTTCCTGCTGTTAATTCTTTACTTTCCATTATCCTTGAGATCTTTCCTGGCATGACTTATAGGATCTCAATAAAGGAAACTCATAATATTTTATGAGTTTATGCAGAAAACAGTACTTTTCTGCATAACAAAATCATCTGTTCAGCCCATGTTTCTCTCCCTATCCTAACGGAGCTTCTTCTAATGCCCTTAGAGATTTTAATGGTGCAGCAAGAGACTTGTGATATCATCCATTGCACACAATAATTAACATAATTCCTGGCACTAGTAGGTTCTCAATAAATGGTTAACCATGGATAGAACAGTTGAGAGTTTGAATTTCTGTGGGCCCCATGAGCTATTTTTATGCATATTCATTAGTCAGGATAAATTGTGTTAAGTAGCAAACAGAACTAAGTATCCATGGTAATCTTTTTTCCATTTACCAGTGATAACATATTGGGAGATTTTTTTTAAATCCTTGGACAACTTTCTAAAGTTTAATATGCTGTAATCTCTTTCAGGCCCCAGACTGTGTTTTTTGTCTCTTCAGACCTAAAACAGAGCCTGGTACTTAATATATGCTGGTGGAATGGATGAAGGACTGTCCTTCATCTTCCCTGCTCCATCTGCCACACCCTCCTCTCTCCTTTCTTCTCCACCACATCTAGAGGCCCTCACTAGCATGTTAGAAATCTTGTATGTGTCATGGAGCTGAGCACTTAAGCAGTGTTTGCACATATGTACAGGGGCCACCACTCCGCAAGACAATTCATAGAATCTGCGCCAGAGCAGCCAGCGTTAGTGATGTGTTCAACACGAGTTCTTGTAATTCTGTCCTTTGCAAAAAATGATGCAGCCGATGTCAAGCTTTGCTGTGGTTCCTGGATCCTATGTCTGCTCCCCCTTCTGTTCTCCCTCCTCCACATCAGCCTCCTCCTGCTTCTCCTCCTGTGTCACTGCTGGTGCATGCATGCGTCATTAGCAACCTCTCGCTGTGGCTTCATCTATGAATAGATTTTTAACAGCCTCCTTCAAGCTTCCTCTCAGGGCTGCATTGACTCAGCCACACTGGGAACAGGGAATGCTTTGACTGACAGCTAGCTTTACCATCCTCAGGGGCCAGGATGTGGACACAAAAAGAGAGGTGCAAGAAAACTGAGGACCTGGCCTAAAGGAAGCCCTCCTGAAAGAATAAATCCATCAGGGCAAACCAAGTAAAAAAGGAAGGCAGCCAGCAGCTGGAGAGCTATAGTTGGTTGTCATGGATGAAGTGATAGTTTGGTGTATAAAATTAGTGATTTGAAAAAAAAAAGACATCTTTCAAATTTGACTTTGATCTCAAGATTAAAAAGAAATTGCTTCCCCTGAGAAAGGATATTTAGGGAGCCAATTTACAAGTAGCCAAGCTGGGGGAAAGAGGATTTCCAGAAGGCAAATCCAGGTCATCTGTTTAGAAGTGATGGGTGCTTATTGTCTCTCACACTGAATTCACAGCTACTGCCTTTAATTAGTAACAGGACACAGTCACAGCAGCAGCCAGCTGCAGAGCCAAGCTTCCAGAGACAAGAGGGACCATTTCTGGCTCAGGCAGACACAGCTGCTTCAAGCACTGGGAATGTGTGGGAACAAACCCGGCTTGAGTCTTAGGTAGGATGAAACCAGCCAAAGAGGTTTTTCCAGAAAGAGGTAACCTCATGGCTGTTTATTAATAGGAGAATGGATTCACCCTATAGAAATGTTTGGTGGTGTCTGCTTAATTGTTCTCAGGCAGTTATTACTGCAATTAGGAACCTGCAACATTGCAAAACCCCGTCTAGACTAGTACAAATTAAAAAGAACCTGTTTGTGATTGCTTTTTGTTGGAGAGAGCAGACAAACAGTTCACCTTGGAGTCTGGGTTTACTCAGACTCTCTACCACTTGTGCTCTCACTCTCTCTCTTTCTCTCTCTCTCTCCATATAGACCACAGCTTCTCCTGGATTTTCATGCAAGTAGGGTATTTTGAGGGGCACGGGCAGCATGCAGATACATGCAATGCTTCCTTTGGAATACTCACCCTTAACTCCAACCTACAACACCTGTGTTAGTAAATAGGTCTGGTGTTCCTATAAGCAATAACTGTTAAGGTTTTGGTATTTATCTTCTTCATCTGGAAACTCTACCAAGAAAAAAACTAGAATGAGAGGAGCAGCTTCAAAAAAACAAGTTGGGGGAGTTCAGAAACATGGTGACTGGGAAGATACCCATTTCCCAAAATCCCACCACCTCCAGGAAACTTCATAATTAGAACTTCAAGCCTCTTGAAATTCTCTCTGCCTCAGATTCTCTGAATCCCTACTGCTGGGGTTGGGTTTTCTCCTACCATTTACAGTGATTCTTCTTTGTCTCCTCTATGGTCATCCACAACCATGTATACCCTTAATTCCCCCTTTTTTCTAAAGTCAGTGTTAAGTGGAGAAGTAACTTCTCCTTCTTAACCCCAAGTTGAATTTTTTCTTTTCTGAGACATTACAGCATTTTACATCTATTCCATTTATCTGTGCACTTGACCCTGTGACTCTTTCAGTTGTTGCTTAACAGTTTGGTGGGTGTACGTTATCTTCTCAATTGCTTGCTAAGTCCTTGGGGACAGTGAGAGATAATCAGAAGTCTCTTTCATCAAAGACAGATTCTGATATAGGAGGCCTTTTAAGAAATCCTTGTTGTTTGACAATGTTTTTTATAATTAATAAACTTTTTTGAGCAGTTTTAGATTTATGAAAAATTGAGTGGAAAATACAGAGTTCCTATATATTCCATCCCCAACCCATCACACCTCTCCCCTCAGTTTCTCTGATTATCGACATTTTGCATTAGTGAGGTACATTTGATGAAACTGGTAAGTCAACATTGATACATTATCATCAACTAAAGTCCATAGTTTACACTAGGATTCACTCTCGGTGTTGTACATGCTATGGGTTTTGATAATGTATAATGTCATGTATGCACCATTACAGTTTCATACAGTATCATACAGATACTACTCTAAATCCCCAGTGCTCCATCTGTTCATGTCCCCCCAACACACACACACACACACACACACACACACACACACACACACAAACTCCAGCAACCACTGATCTTTTGACTGTCTCTACAGTTTTATTTTTACCAAAATATCAAATTGTTAGAATTATACAGTATGTAGTCTTTTTCAGATTAGCTTCTTTCACTAAACAATACTCATCAAAGCTTCCTCCATGTCTTTTGAGGCTTGGTAACTCATCTCTTTTTATTGCTGAATAATATTCCATTGGATTACTATAATTTATTTATCTATTCACTTCTTGAAAGACATTTTAGTGGCTTCTACATTTTGGCAACTATGAACAAAGCTGCTATAAACAACCACATGCAGGTTTTTGTGTGGACATATGTTTTCAACTAATTTGGATAAATATCAAAAAGTGCAATTGTTGGATCATATGGTAAGAATATGTTCCGTTTTGTAAGAAACCACCAAACTGTATTCCAAAGTGGCTGTACCATTTTGCATTCTCACCAGTAATGAATGAAAGTTCCAGTGTGCTCTGATAATTTTTGAGACTGCGTTTTGGTAAGTGGAAAATGTAAAGGAGATACATTTGTGGGATGGAATTAATTCAGAGCCACATATCCTTATCCTCGGACTGTCCTGTAGTAAACCATGAGGGGTGGTGTGGACAGTGAGTGGATATATAAAAAATAGACCTGGGTGGTATCTTCACCCTGCTATGTATCAGCTATATGGTCAAAACAAGTTACTTAGTCAACCTGAGCTTCCTTTTCTCTATTTAGAGACTGAGACAATAGTATCAACTTCCTTAGACTCTAGTAAATATTAAAACAGATAATGCATGTGAGAATACTGGCATAATCTTGAACATGTAATGAGCACTCACTAAGATTGTTTCCATTAGAACAATAAAGGTTAAGCTAATTTTGAGCAGAATTTTTATAATGACGTGATAACTAATATCCACTTCCTCTACTTCAAGTTCCTTTATTATAATTGTAAAGTCCTGTGACTAGCACAAAAAAATGACATCAGAATTCTTGATGGGAGCAGAATGTTCTAGTTGTTATTTCTACATGGTAAAAAATTAAGGGACTAGAAATGTTATTCAGAGTCCTTGACTATGAAGATCTCAGACTCTTAAACACGGGACTACACACCTCCAAAGACTCTCCTTACCCAGCCACATCTCCACAAGTAAGGCCACCATGGGAGTGTGTCAGTGCAGGTTGCCACATTTAATTCTCTCCCCTGAGAGTCTCACTGACCCTGCATGTTTCCTCTGAGAAAAATGTTTAGCAACATCTTACTACCATGGCTTAATTGCAGCCTTTGGAAAGGTCAAAAACTGCAATCAGCTGATAACATTTCACTCATCTTCCTGTATTTACCACAAGAAATGTCACTGGCCAGTCTTATGGTCATGGTCTACCACATGATTATCGCATAATGCTCATGTGGTAGACCATATTTTCATATTTTCCATTGATTCTGCTGAATATATATATGTATGTATGTATGTATATATATGGGCAAGTATGTGTATGTGTTGCCTGCAGCTTAATCTCTTTTAAACTATTTTAAATACACTTCAGATCCTGTTTCTCTGGCCCTAAGCTACTAATCATCTTTGGTTGATCAGTTGAATGTAGTTCAAAGTGCACAGCACTCTTTGGCCCTCAGCCTCAGTTCCTTGTCCCATATGACTATCTTGAGCTGCTGATTTCCAGTTAAGGAGCAGCCGAGAGAAAAATGAATCTAGAAATGTTAGAGTGGGAGACTAGGAGACAGAGCTGAGACCGGATGCAAGGGCTTGCAGAGTGGGTGCAGGTG
Organism: Lepilemur ruficaudatus; assembly: GCA_963574885.1. NCBI lineage: Eukaryota > Metazoa > Chordata > Mammalia > Primates > Lepilemuridae > Lepilemur > Lepilemur ruficaudatus. Next base: position 18,078 of record CAUYRT010014689.1, read on the forward strand.
TTGAAATAAACAACCCTCAGGCAGAAGCTCACTAGGCTACTAGGCTAGGAGCCGGATGCAGGGGCTTGCAGGGTGGGTGCAAGTGTTAAAGTCTAACTAAAGGGGGTTGATAACTACAAACAGGAACCAGCTTCAACCAGCTTATTAGCTATCTAATCACCTTACTTGAACTTTGGCTGATTACAATATCATTTGCATTGTGGTTTCAAAATTTCCCCACCCTTGAAATCATCACAACAGTTCCAAAACAACTATATAAAGTATGAAAAAGGGATGGAACCCAACTCTAGGAATTACTACCCAAATTCTTAGTAAAAACCAACCCCTTAACCTTGAATATTTCTCCCATTGATTAGTGAAACTTCATAAGAACAAAAACCCCTTCCGTTCAGTACAGCTGCTGCTTTCGAGCCTGCCCGCTCCCTCTCTCTTGAGAGAGCATTCTTTCACTTTCACTTTCAATAAAGGCTGCTTGCTTTGGCTTATGTGATGCATCCTGAAATTAGTTTCTTCTGATGATCACCGAGAAACTTGAAAGAACCTCCACTCAGAGGACAGTAACAACAAGAGTGTTTTATTGCATAGGTGGGCCAGGTTTCTACATTGGTCATTATTATAGATATGAACAGTCTGTCAATTACTGTTTAGGTACTACCACATGCATAGCATTGTGCTGAGTGGGAAATGATGAATAAAGACCTGGAGGAAATAAGACTCAAATATTAGAAAGTCATGATTTCTCCATTTTCAAGTGTTTATTCATGTGAATAAATTATGGTTCAGTGACTGGAAGGGAAACTTGCTGATTGGTCTCTACTACCAAATAATTACTGACATATTCCATCCCAGATCTCCTTCAGTCTACACAAAGACCTAGCATTGTGATCAACAGAGAACCCCACAATAGGTGAGCTGTGGAGATGAAGTCGCTTCAACAATACTTTCATAAGCAGGAGAATGTGAGTATTTACATTTTTAAAATTCTATATTGAGTCTACAAAGGCCAGTAAGTAGAAATTATACTTTAGGCAGAAGGAGGATTGGTCACATTTCAGCAGGAGCCTAAAACGATCCTGTTACCATATTACTTACTGGGCCAATGATATTTTGGAATCAAAACTCCAAGACTAAAGAAGTTTCTTTGATCTGAGAAGAAATGGATTTGTGTTGTCTAAAGGAAACAGAACTGTGAATTGGTTTTAAATGTTTATGTATCTACAAAGTAATAAGTAAATTAAGGTGATCATACTGTATAGTTCCCAGTCCTGCCTTCTATTTCCTGTTGCAGGTAGATTATAGAAACTAGAGTCAATATTTCATTTTCTGAGATAACATATTATAATATTAGCTATAAATTAGTACTTTTTCATTTTAACAATATTAATCTTAAAGAGGTTGGTGATTTTCTCCTAGGCTCCATGTCTGAGGCTAGCTAATTTAGGCATCACTGGCTCAACTGTTAAGATTTATCCATGTGTGAGTAATCAAGAAAGTAGAAATACTCCAGACAGTCATGTGATTATGCTTTTGTTTTTCAAAAAATATTATCTATTTTTTAATTGACAAAACTATATACATCTATGGCATAAAACATAATGATCTGAAGTATGTATACATTGTGGGATGGCTAAGTCAAGCTCACATATTTATTTATGGTGAGAACACAAAATCTACTCTCTTAGCAATTTTTCAAGTATACAAAGCATTGTTATTAACTGTAGTCACCATGTTGCACAGTAGACCTCTTAAACTTATCCTCTTTCATAACTGAAATTTTGTACCCTTTGACCCCAGCCCCCACCCCAAAACCCACCAACCCACCGTCCAGTAACCACCAATTTACTCTCTGTTTCCACAACATTTTTAGATCCCATATCTCAGGGAGATCATGCCATATTTGACTTTCTGTGTTTGTCACTTTTCACCAGAAGTCTGAAAGATCCTGAAAAGATTCTAGGTATATAAGTAGAGTATATTACTTATGTGGCCAGCTGTCATCATTAATTTGTTAGTTGTAATTAGAAATACTTTGATGATATTTTAGGGAAATTTCTTGAAAGTTTAAATTATTCATTCAAATTTGGTTTTGTTTTTGTTTCTTTGTTTTTTAGTAATCACTATTTTTCTTACCAAGGTTAAACAGAAAGAAAAACTTTCTACTAAAGTTCAATGTCTTTCTGGGCAGAACTGAGTAAAAAAGAAAACAAAAATCTAATTTAAAAAATTGGCAAATACCAAATGAGCTAAAAAGTTATGTTAATAAAAAACCTGCACGTGGATGCCTATAGCATTTTATTCATAATAGCCCAAACATGGAACACAATCAAGACGTCTTTCAATAGGTGAATGAATAAGGAAACTGCAGTATGTCCAGACAATGGCATATTATTCAGAGGTGAAAAGAAATAACCTATCATGTTGCCAAAGACATGGAGGAAACTTAAATGCATATTACTAAGTGAAAGAAGCCAATCTGAAATGGCTATGTCTTATAGGATTCCAATTAGGTGACATTCTGGAAAAGGCAAAACTGCGAAGATAGTAAAAAGATCAATGTTTTTAGGAGTTTGGAGGAAGAGGGGATGAACCAGGTGGAGCGCAGAGGATTTTTATGGCAGTGAGACTATCGTGTATGATACTATAATGATGAATACACTACATGTTGCTATACATTTGGCAAAACCCATAGAACACCAAGAGTGAACCCTAATGTAAACTGGATTTTGAGTGACAATAATAGAATAATGTTGGTTCATCAGTTGTAACAAATGTACCGCACTAGTGTGAGATACTGGTGGTGTGGGTGGTGTGTGGGGATTGGGGGAAGAGGAGGAAGTATACAGAAACTTTGTATTAATACTTTCTGTTCCATTTTGATGTGAGCCTAAAATTCCTTTAAAAAATAAAATTTATATTTCAAAATTAAAATATTGAACAGACACTTTATAATGAATGGTCAATGAGAACATGAAAAAAAGTCCTCAACATTAGTAATCTTTAGGGAGTGCAAACCTAAAGTACGGTAAGATATCACTGCACAACCACTACAATGGCTAATATTAAAAAGACCATCAACAGTCAGTGCTGGCAAGGATATGGAGCACCTGTATCCTTTATATATTGCTGGTGGGAGTATAAAATGATGCAATCAATGTTTCTTATAAAATTAAAAGTTTATAAGAAAGGTTTTCAGCATTTCCACTCTTTGGTGTTCACTCACGAGACCAGAAACATATGTTAATTAAAAAAACTTGTGTATAAATATTCACACCAGCTTTATTCATAATAGCCCCAACTGGAAACAATCCAAATGTACATCAATCAGTGAGTGGATAAACAAATTATAGTATATTCTTACAATAAATTCTGTTAAGCAATAAAATAAAATGAACTGCTAATTTAAGCTATGACATGGGTGAATCTCAGTCATTATTCTGAGCAAGAGAAGCCATACACAAAGAGTAGAGACTGCATGATTGCGTTTATGTGAGATGCTATATAGCAGGCAAAACTAAACTGTAGTGATGAAAACAGGTCAGTGGCCAGATTAACTGCAAAGAGGCGTGAGGGGTCTTTCCTTGGAAATAAAAACGTTCTATATCATTAATGGGCTGGTGATTATATAAAGGTACCCTCAAAATGTGTGATATGGTGTATCTAAATTATACCTACAAAAATAAATGTATTCAATGCAATATCCTTCTAAAGTCAGATATCATTTCTAGGGAAGGCAGAACATATCCCATGCTCATGGTAGACATTGCCATTCAATTATGGAATGATTTCAGCTCTCTAGGCACTCAAACGCAGTGTTCCAAGTAGATGCTATAAATCACTGGAGTTGGCCCAGGCTACACCCACTAGATATACCTATGCTCAGGGCAGGAAACAGGGCTGGCTTCATGGATGTTCAACAAGTACAGCCACACAGAGTCCTCATGTTTACCGGGGCCCCAATGCTTGGTTTAATTTTGTGCTGTCATCATATTGAAATTCTTAGTAGATTCCTAACAATGGTCCCCTCTTTTTTATGTTTCACTGGGTCTTGAAAATTGCCTAGCTTATCCTGGCAGCAAGTCTCTGAATCATAAAGCCCCTAAAATTGGTTCAGCTTTAGTTTTCAGTCTTTAGTTATAGTTTTTGTATCTTTAGATACCAAAATAACATCAATTCCTTCCTTAATGCTTTTCCTTCTCATTATCTGGCACTCTTCCTCAGGCCAAAGCAAAAAAGCTTGAAGGATCTTCAGTGATTGGAATAAACATTGTGTTCTTTTTTTGAGCCAGAAATCAGTAACTGCTACTTATAATGGGTTTGATTTCTATTTTTAGTTTAAATTTTTGTTTTTCTGTGGGCCTTCTTGTAAAGAGATCAGGGCCTTACCACGGAGTTTGAAAACACAGGATGGGGCATTTGGATGGTGGACTCAGTTTACATTCTTCCTTATTGAGTCCTATTCGTTTCGTATCTCTAACACCTGTAGCAGCATAAAGTAAAATACAAATTTCTGTACTACTGTCGTGGGTGGAATTGTGCCCCCCGCCAAAAGAGGTTGAATCCTGACTCCCACTACCTGCAAATGTGACCTTATTTGGAAATAATGTCTTTGCACATGATCAAGTTAAGATGAAGTCATTGGATGGCCCTAATCCAATATGACTGGTAGACTGAAATAAAGGGGAAAATTGAATACACAGAGAGACCTACGTAGAGGGAAGAAGATGTGAAAGCACAGGGAGAATGTCATCTACAAGGCAAGCAATGCCTGAGACTACCAGAAATAGAAGGGAGTCATGGAACAGATTCTCCCTCATAGCCTCAAAAGGAACCAGCCATGCCAACACCTTGATCTCAGACTTCTAGCTTTCAGAACGTGAGACAATCAATTTCTGTTGTTGGAGCCAGCCAATTTGTGGTACTTTGTCTGGTAGCCCCAGCAAGCTAATACAGTTACTGAAATTAAAGGGCAGAAGTTGTATTATAATCAAACTCTAGGATAAATTATCGGCTTTTCATTTTCTTCTCCATTATTCACCTTTCTTCCCAATACCATCTTTGTTTCCTCACGACACCTTTGGTGGGTTTTCCTTGGGTTATTCCCACCCATTTCCAGGTGGTGATGTGATGCAGTAACCCCCAGAATGTGGTCCACTTACTGCTTTCATTAAAGTCACGAGCCATGCCTGTTTTAAAACACAGGTTTCTGAGTCTAAGACTAGAACTACAACATTAGATGCTTTAGGGAAGGATGGCCTAGGAATCTGTACCTTTTGAAAGCTCCCCAGGTGATTCTGAAGTAAATTAAAGTTGGAAATCACTGAATAAAGCTTTGGCTGGTTAGCCAACGCCACATAAGGGAATAATTCAGAGGCAGCAACAACTTTCCCCCTCCCCGCCCCCTGTATATCTCTATTCTGGAACTAAATAAGAGAGAAGTACCTCTCCCAGAGAAAAGGGCACTTGGTACCCCTTTTCAGCATAAGGGAGAAACTTCATTCCTCCTCATTAAAAGCAATAGAGGGATTCCTGGAACCAGCACCTTCCTATGGGCCTATTCCTCACCCTGATATTTTCCAGCGGGGAGGAAAACGTTTGAGTAAATAGTGAACTCTTAATTACAGTAAATTTTACCTTACCCTTTACCACAGAAAACCAGGTCACACACCAAGAGTTTATTAGCTTGACTTGCTTTCTTAAAACTACTTTAGGGTAGAAAAGAACTACTAGGCTGTATCAAGAGTTGATTTCTTGATGCTCTCAAGCCCAACAGGACCTGAGTTGAATAGGCTAGAAAATTCAAGGCCTGAAGCCATTCTTCCTGTTTCCCTCTTGTTAGAGTCTTCTCATTTAGAGCATTAAGTTCACTGGATATAGAAAAAAATAACTGTACCTTAAAAGGAAGGGGACCAAACCCAAAACAGAATGGAAATGGTATAGAAAGGAGCAGGGTTATGGAATTACAAACGCTTTGTTTGGGTGGAATCTGGAAATCTCCAGGCAAATCTGGAGTTCCCCAAAGTTTCCACCGAGAAGTGGTGGAAACTCCTCCCTCCTCAGTGGCTTTTGTCTTATCTGTAAGACAAAAGGTGATGGATGTTGGAATTCCACCCCATGTCTACCTTCTCAGTTTAAAGGGCAGAGAGTATATTTTCTAAGAACTTCTTTGTCTTCCTGGGATCAGCTACTATCTTTGGAGTCTTTGGACATTTATTGTCGGGTTTAAATGTTATTTGCCTGAGGAAGGGGAATTTGAGGTTCTGAAGGATATTTGTTAATGTGATATAAGATTTTAATTGGGGAATGAAAAAAGATCTTTTATTGAAAAGACAGCCTCTTTCTTAAGCCTGTTTTCTAATTCAAAGATGACATCTCCTTTCACTCTTTTTAGGTAGAAAGTCAAATATAAAATACAAATAAATATAAATCTAATTCAATTTTCACATCATCACAGCACTAATTTTCATGGCTTGAACACATTGGACCATTTGGGTACTTTTGACCACTACAAGGTTTCGTTAGACTCCAAACCTTAAGATGCTGTTTCTTCACACTTTTCTCCTTTGATTCAAATTCCTCAGCAGCTTTAATTAACATAGTGAATTTCTAATCATCTTTTCAATGTTCAAGTTTAGGAGGCAATTGTTTGCAAAATGTTCCCTGGTGCTTTCCCTTTCCCTCCTCAACCCTAAATTCTCACATGGTTGTAATGGTGTGGTGTGCGCATGTGTGTGTGTGCATGTACCCAGGTCACGTGTGTGTGCATGCATGCATGTGTGCACACGCCAGTGTTCGTGTGTTTCAGAGGGGATGTGTTTGAGGACTGGAGAGAATGAAAGGGTTAGTATTTGTTTCCCTGTGGATTTTCAGCTCAAATTTATGCAAAATCTGTTTTCCTCTCTAAACTCAGTTTTAATGTTATTTATTTGAACTTGTAAAATAATTTTAATTTTTACTCAAAACATATGACTTCGCACTATTAACTTTTCAAACACTTGAAAAATAGAGGCAATCACACAGGAAAGGAAAGGAACAGAGCTATTAGATTTTCAATCTCATGTTTCAAGAAAAATTCAGATGAAACTGGTAAAAAAAGAAAAAAAATGTCCAGTTACTTCCCCCCCAAACAGGACAACCTTGTCAACCATATCAATTTTTATATGGTTCCTTATCTAATAAAATCTATAAATATTGTTTATGAGAAATAATAGTTTATTTAAGATTAGATTTTGCTCCTAAATACCATGATTTCTTATTTTAAACAAAAGTCTCCCAACAGTGCTAACTAGTTTATACTGACCTGTAGTTTTTCTTTCTTTTTTTAAATTCTAATTTATTCAGATTCAATGAATAAATACCACATACCCATGATCTTTTTTTTTTACCCAAAAATATAAATGTTCAGTATTTTACAATGGAGAAATTCACAGCATTGTACAACATATTACCATAGCATTATTGGACTGACTGAGGTATAGGCTGGATCTTTGCATGCAGACAAATGCTAACAAGAAAGACAGCTGAGAAACAGAGGGAGAAAAAGAAATACTAGGAATAAAGCTTAGGTAAGTAAAACCATTTTTGATATCAAAATTCACCAAACCTAATGCCATTTGAAAGAAAATGATGAAAAGTGCTCCCCATGTGGATCAGAATTAGTATTGTCTGTCATAGAAAAATCACCAGTTCAGTAGCTGATCTTAATATGGAGGCAAAAATAGGTGGCTTAGTCACTTTTCACGAGGTACTGCTAGTTTATTTTAAAAAATACAACTAGATTAAACGTGAACTGATAGGCCATGAGTGAATATTAAACTACCTTGCCCCAAAAGAAATGGTCATAAGTTGTGTTCTTCCAGGAAATTCTGCCATTCTGAGGAAAAAGATATTCCAACCTTACAAAAAAAAAAAAAAAAAAAAAAAAACCTTATGATGATTAGTAAGTACCAAAAGTACAGTTAGAAATTCTAAAATATTGCTTGTGCACAGCAACAGTGCAATGCAGTGTAAATTTCTTCTTGGCAGCCACCTACGAGGATCTGAAGTGGATGTATACTGTGGTTTGTTCACTAAAGCCGTAAATAATGATGGCTGGTGCCATTATTCACGTTCGTTGGCTGAATATTACTCTTGGGAAAGACTTAGACTCCGGACATTTTTCTTAAGAATCAGTTTCCCATTAACAAGTTCTGGTCAATAGTGAACTAGAATGAATCTTAATTCCCATTTGTGGTTCTTGGTGGAATAAAAAATAATTTCAATCACCTCCCCCTTGACCAATCCAGAGCATGTTTCATATGGCCTAAACCTATTTAATTAATTTGGCACAAATTTAAAAAGGAGTAGGCTCTTGTCATATTTGGTAAATATTTTATATTCTATGTTCTAGAATTATATCCCAATTTTAATATTTTTATATGTAAATCAGTTTTACATATAAGGTGGATTTATTTCAAAGCACCATGTTTTACAAACACACCTGCTTTGTATATAAAAGTCACAAAGCATTCTATTTGAAGTTGTATTGGATGTTTTCTGGAGACATTCTGTATTTAAGGTAAAGCTGTATTCTATATTTTTCTAGAAACATTCTGGATTTGTTGGGCAGTAATTGCACGGGAAGAAATAGGTTTGGACTTACATCATTTTTTTATTTTGCTTTTTTCCTTGCGTTTGCCCATCATAAGGTCTGCACCAACTGTCTCTCTCTTTTCTCTAAAGGCAAAATTCTTTAAATCTAGTCTATAGACCGTATGTCTTTGAATTGTGGTCTGCTTATCTAGAATCTTCTTATGAACACAAAGTGCATCTGCACCGAGGGATGAACTTAGGATGCAATCCATTTGCTGTAGAGAAAAAACATCTTTATTCCTGACTAGATTCAGTGGTAGGACACCCAGACAGTCTTCTTGCTAGGAAAAAGAACATCCGCATTAAGACATAGTGCCGTTTTCCTTCAAAATCTTCTCTTTCTCTTTCACAGACAAAGACAGCTCTTGTTATAGATCAACTTTGTAACTTTGTTGATGAGTCACATGTAGTGAACTCCCTCAATTTTTGCACAGAAGTGCCAATAATTTTAACCACCTACAGAATTTTATCAATCTGTTCCCAGAGGAATATATGAAAATGAAAAACTCTGCTTTTCTTATTCACTACAAATCTTGATTGAACCTTAATAATGGGCCAATGGATATTTTCAAGGTTGCTCTTTAAGAGAAAAGCACTGGTCTTAGAAACAGTCTATCCTCTCTAGAACCTCAGACTCTAATAGTCTGAACCTAAACTCGTGTGCTTCTCCCTGTTTGGTCCTCTTCTTGTGACTGCTGCCTACAAACCCAAGTTAGAGACCTGGTTCATCCTTAACTCCTTATTCTTCTTAATTTTCAAATTTAACACATCTATGCTTCAATATTTCCTACTGATTTAACCTTTTAAATAGTTTCCCAGTCCATTTGCTTCTCTCCATTTCAGCATCCATCAACCTAATTGGGACTCAGCATCTTTCTATAGGACAATTGCACTCGTGTCTAAATTGGTTTCCCCACTCCAGACTTAGCACCCTCAAGCCCATCTTCAATACTGCCAAGAGAAGGATATGTCTAAAATTGGATATTTGACAATGCCATTCCTGAACTGAGAATCCAGAAATATTCCCTTAACATCTATTTTATGATAAACACCAAGCTCTTTAATATTCCCTAAAAGATCTTCATGGTATAGTACTTACCTTCTTTTCTAGGATACAAAACTATACGTATTTTATTAATCATACTGGTTGTCCAGTTCTCTGTCTCTATCTCCAATAGTTCTAGCCCTGACCCATGTACCTACCTAATTCCTAAGCAGGCCCTTTGAGCCTCAAATCAAATGTATCCTCTGTTAGGAAGTTTTCTCTCATTCTCACTCCTGCTTCAGAGCTAATATAAGTATCCTCCTCTGTGTTTCCTTGAATATCTCTAATATTGTCTTTTCTATATTGAATCATAATTTTTGTTTATATGTTTGTTTTTCTCCTCATTTGAGGACTGGGGTTAAAACATTGGCCCTAGTGTCTTATAGAATGCCTGACACAAGATAAATGCTCACTCAATGTTGGTTAAATGAATTTGGTCTTTAAAAAGTCATAGCATTTAGCTGAAAGAATATAAGACCTTGGGATAAGTCTTATACTTGGTGAGACCATGAATTATTTTTTCATCAATAAAACAGGTGATAATTTCTAAATTTCTGAACTGCCATGAAAATTAAATTTAAAAAATGGAAGACAAAACATGAATTTCATCCTTAAAAAAATCTATCCCTCCTTCAGTGCTTCCCACCTCAGTAAATGGGCCTTCCATCCACCCTGTTCCTACTAGAATTTTGATATTGTTCTCTACATCTTCCTCTTCCTCCCTCTTCACATTAAGAATTATGTTGATACTACCTCAAAAATACATCTGAAATACTTTTACTTTTTTGTGTTACCACTACCACCATCCTTGTCCAGGATATCAGCTTTGTTTGGACACCATGAGAACATTCTAACTTGTTATCCCTATAACAGAGAAGAAGTTTATTATTCAAATAGGTAGGAAAGGTAAAGCCTGGATGGATGCCTTGGTTCTGGCACTGAAGAGAAATGAAGGACAAGAGTAATCTAGCTACATGACCTTCTGAAGAAAAGCTAGACAATGATTAGAAGTAGATAATACAAGCGTCTAAAGAATCCAGGGACAAAGATGTCTGGGTCAGGAAAAGGGTTAACTATAGGAGCTGAACTGAAAGATTCGGAATTTCCAGTACTCAATTATGTTAGATTTTGGCATGAGGGTGAAGAGTAGGATGGGACGGGGAGTAATATAATCTATCTCCATCTTTCTCTCTGTAATTCTGAACTAATGTAGAAGAAAGAGAGAGGATCACACAGATAGAGTTAAAAAAAAGCAATCACTTTTAGAAGTGACCGAGTTCATTGAAGAATAAGAAAAAAGTACAGATCAGTGTCAAATGGGCTTGCTAATTCTTTCCCCAAAACTGCAAAGGCTGTCCACTGTATGTACAGGAGACAAATACGTCCATAAGAGGGACAGGCCACTTATAAAAAGATCTCAGATTGGGCTAAGCTATCTATACTTCCCATCTCACTAGTCAGATAGATCATTTCTCCCATGGGAGAAGTATAGAAAGAAGGGATAAAGCTTCCTTCATCTCCTCCAAAGAGAAAGCTCTTTGGCTGGGGGCTCAAGTAGAAAAACAGAAAGGAGGAGAGAATACTCATAGCACGTACGTATTTCTCATGTTGAATTCCTATATAATCTGTACCTGTTATCTGCCTGTTTCTGTTGGGTTTGTCCCTCATAGGCCATTACCTACAATAGAGTAGGTATTATTTCACTCAGGAAAGAAACTTTTTCAGGATGCTGTTCTTTCATGATGATTATTCTAATTTTAGTAAATTATTTCAATATCAATATTAAATTATTTCAGAAATTTTTTTCACTAAAAGCCATAATAAGCTCAGAGTTGTCGTGTTCTAGTGTACCCTTCTGGTTATCGAGTTTGGATAATTATATAAATCTCTTATGAAGATATTCTTTTGCACTGTATCAATTTGGATTTGTGCTGATAAAAAAGAAACTGTAGGTGGTGCATATTTAATAAAGAAAGTTCTCTTAGTCTAGATATAATATGCCCAAAGGATATATTCATTAATTAATAAAATTAAAATATTGCAACTGTTCTTGTAAATGTGCTTATCAGTGAGCCCTAGGCTTTCTTTGGCCTCTCAGCATAGGGATTCAGATACTCCAAATACTGATGGTGGGTGCCTACCCTCCAGGCACCCACCATCCTCTCAGGCACCACCCTGCTCTTCCACTTGTCTGGGTCCGAAGAAAGAACAAGCTGGCTTTGGAGCTAATATCACAGTTTTGTTTTGTTTTGTACTTCAGACCCTAGAGGGCTTTCCTATCCTTTTTTAACTTTAGAAAAGGATTAATTTTCACCCTGCTTTTCTTCAGGAAGCCGGTGTCTAGAGAGGTGGAATGACAGCTCAGAGCAGGGAAGCCTGGGCGGCTCTGTTTTCCCCAATGAAACCCCAGGGAACAGAGCTTTCCCCAAACTTGGCCAGAAAAGTCCCTGGCACTTAAACGTCTTATTAAAGGACAAACATCTTCTGACCCCACAAATATGGGTGGTCTAAAAGATGCAACTTATCACTAAACATGAGGCAGAGAAAGGAAAGCTAATAAGCAGGCAAGGAGATTTCCTCTTGGCTTTACTGTGACAGATGTTGTCTTCGATTAAATTGTAATGAGCAGTCATCGAGTAGCTCACCTACAAAACGCTGAAACCATTTTCAGGAAGTTTAAATTTCCGTGTTAAAGAAATGTGACTGCTTGCATTTCTTTATTGATAATCTCTAAGAAAACTTCCTGGGAGGCAACTTTCTTATTTAGCTTATACCAAAGAAAAAGGTGTTCCTAGTGGGGATTAGACAGAAAAGAAGAAGGGGACAGGCAAATACACCAGAGACAGGACTTGGCCCAGGAGGCGAAGTCATGTATTTTGAGAAGTAGAGATCCATAGGTTAGTTGCCGACATGAAATTGAGAACTTGGGTTGATTTCTCCTGATATTATTCAGAAAATTATTAGCTTAATCCCTGACGTATGCTATGCTTTTTCTAATTCTCTGAGACATGGGTGAAGAAAAGCAATGCAGACTTGGCCTTGCATTGTCCAACCTGGGGGGAATTATGAGTCCCCTATAATTACAGAAGTAGGAGGGAGCAAATCATACAATTTGCTTTGTTCCTCATCTGGAAAATGCTCACAGGTCTTTTTGAGGACAAAGCTGCCTTTAGCCCAGATATCTGGTCCTTATGGCCGCAGATTCTTAGAAGAGCAGAACAGGCCCAGCCTGCTCAGATGCCACATAACAGCTAACAGTTGGTGGAGCACTTGCGTCTATCCAACCACTAACTTCTGCCATCACAGAACCTGTGTTTCTCAGGAGTTCCATTATGTGACTGCCAGGGACACAAAGGACTGACCCTTTCCCTCATCCCCTTTGGTGTCCAACGCCAGCAGAGTTGTATTACAGCTTCTGTCCATTTGTGGCTGTGATATCCTGACTGTCAGAAGGCAACTTAGACAAGCACTATCTGTACCACTCCAGTCTCCAGTGTTGCTGGTCCAATGCCTTATCAGTGAGGAGCTGGGGGCGTGAACTGCACCACTCAGTTCAATACTCAGGCCAGGTATTAACCTCCAAGTCAAGCCATGGCCATGGAAACACTAACATTATTAACAGTTAAAATTAAAACTCCCATTCTGAGTCACTGAAAAACCCTAATACAACTAAATGGATAACTCAAAGTGCTTGAAAACTAGATCACTATTTTTATTACTATGACCTTTAAAAAAGAATACAATCTTTTCTTTAATGTAAAGGGGTATTTAGTAATGCAGGCTATTTATGGGGTATGCCCACACGTGATGCATGTGAACTTCCTGATGTAAAACAATACAGCCAGGAAACCAAGTTGATGTGAACACTATTTAAGATGCAGGGAAAGGACATAACAAATAAACTTCCCTGAACTGGTGACAAGTACTATATCTGTTCATTCTGCTTCCTCATCATTGACACCACCTGAAATTGTGGATGAATAAGTATTGGCTATTTTAGGCTTTGAAAGTTAAGGATTCCAGAGATGGAATATTTTGCATTTTGCTTGGGTATTTTTCAGATGTGCAGTTGTGCAATTTAGGCTTAGCACTTTGAATATTTGTTAATTCGTCATCAATTGAACACCTGCTATGTGCCAGGTCTGTTATCAGAATTTAAATTAGAATGTCAAAGAGGAAAACCCTACATGTCCCTGGGGAGCTCACAGTTTAATGGGAGGTTCAGAGATGAATACTGATCATTTTATTACAGGATTTACAAGTTACCTGAGAGGTAAGAGCTGGTACCACAGGAGGAGACCAGCAGGAAAGGCATCTGGTATAAGGTAACTACGCAGTAAGAATTTGACAGATAATATGTGGAGAAAGGAGAGGATATTTTTGGCCGAGGGATGAGCATGACAAAGGCGCTAAGAGAGCTTGGAACAGGTGAAGAGTTGCAAATGCTGTAGTTTAGTTAGACTGAGCAAGAGACTAATACAGGATGAGGCCAAGGAAACAGGCAGGGACCAGATCATGCTAAGGAGTTTGGATTTTATCCTAAGGGCAATGGGCAACCACTGAAGGATTCTAATGGAAAGTGACATGATCTGATTGACAGCTTAGAAAATTCATTCCAACAGCCTTAGGGAGGATAAATTGGAGGGCAGTAATCTTGGAGGCAGGACAAGATAGGAGCCAATTATAGTTAGAAGGAGAAATATAAAAACCAACTGGATACAATCTGAGTTATCTCAGTAACAATAGCACATATATGATTGTGCAGTCATGAAGCACGAATAACCCGTGTGCAAAGTGCGACAAGAGCTTGCACAAACTATATTCATACTCTTTTTGAGAAGATGTGTCTGTACTATTAGACATAATTTGTTCACTTCCATACACTTTTTAAACATACACCTGAGCCAGGCTGTTAGTGTAAAGTTCTATGCAGAGCTTGATAATTAATTGCTATTTCATAAGTTTCCATAAAATTGGGTTTGGGAAAAAGAGGCTAATGAGGGTCTTCCTTCTCCTACTTGCCTAGTCAGAACCTGGTTTGAGAACTAGGTAGGTAAACAGAGATGAGTAATCCCCAAATTAATGCTTGTTCTTCCCTGCAGATTTTATTTTTACCATCTTTGCTTGAAACTATGCCAACCTAGTGATTAAATGCTACAAAAATGGCAGTGGCTACATAGACATGTCATGAATCATATTGGGATTAACTGGACTTATCTATAACTTGAAAAAATATTGACTTGACTCTAAAGTATTTTAAGTATGACAGGACTTTGGGGGAATTCCTTTATTTATTAGTGATTTGATAAGGCTAATAAAATCAGTGGTGCAGAGGTATAAGATATCCATGCAAATATTGACTAAAATATTTGGATCACCATATTCCAGAATAAGAAATATATTCTGTACAAAACCAGTCTAGGAAACCAGTATACCATGTTGCACAATTAATAATGACTGAATAAACAAAATACTTTGAGCACCATCTCTGCATCAAGTCCTACGCAATGTGTGTGTGTGTGTGTGTGTGTGTGTGTGTGTGTGTGTGTCTGTAATGAATGTATATTCGCTCATTTAAGACCTCACTTACCTCAAGGTAAACAGCCTCTAAAAGTCATGACCAGGGTTCATTCCTGATGTTCTGACATGAAATTCTGGGCCCTTTCCTTTTCCCTGTTCATTCTGCCATACCTGCTGCCTCTGTGATAGGCACCCATTTCCTTCTTTCAGGCCATTGACTACTGAGTTGTTGCCAGGCTAGGTAGGATTCAAACTCAGGGCCGCCTGCCTTCAGAACCCAAGACTGTAAGCATCACATTAGCGTGCCTTGTACTTACAAATGTACTAGAACAGCACTACTCAAAGCAGCCAGTCCATAAACTGTTATTGATCTCCAAAGAGATAAAAGAACTTGCTCCAGAATGTAAATGAACACACTGCTTGCTCTACTGGGAAATTTATGCTATTAGAAAAAAGTTTCAGCTTACTGGTATAGCTGGCTTATATTCCCATCAAGCTTCTGATCATCCTGTTGCAGCCTAGTAGCAAGGAGTTCGCAGATAGGAGGCACCGGTTCATGGACCGCGTTTGACTATCAGTGCACCAGATCACTGGATGGGCGCCAAATTCACCTAACTAGAATATCCCAAGGAAGCTGTAAACAAAACATTTTATGAGCCCATAAATGCGTCATAGTTAATAAATATTTCACTAAGAAATAAAGAAGTTTTCATAAACATATTTGAAAATTTTGAATGAGATATATAAATCTTTTTAAAATTTTTCATCAAAAATTGTTTCAGAATGAAGTTAACTTTTTATTTAGAATACTGAAGTAGAGTTCTACCATTATACTCTGATTTTGATACTACACTTATAGGAGTTATGATAACCACATTATTCAATGATTTGTGTACATGATATATTTAGTTTATGTTAACAATTTTTTCATTTAACCTTGAAAATTATGAATCAAGTGCTTCCTAGAAATACAATGGAAACATATATACAGTATTAAAATAATAGAAAAGAGGTAGAGACTTAAATGAACAATTACCTAATTCATCATAACTAACATTTTTTTTATTCTTTTTTTATTAGAGACAGGTTCTCACTATATTGTCCAGGCTGGCCTCAAACTACTGGACAGAAGTGATCCTCCTGCCTCAGCCTCCAGAGTAGCTGGGACTACAGGTGCACACTGTAACTAACATCTTTAATAAGGGTTTCTTGGCTATTTATGAAACTATTTTTAAAAGCATGATTCCCAAGTGTATTCAGTTCTGAATTCAACAATGTTTGTGTCAGTATCTTTGCTTGATGCAATGATGTTTACCCACAGTGTATGGGGGAAACTTTATATTCAACAGCCCTGGATATTTTCTTTTTCTTTACCTCTTTCCTTCTCTCTTTCTCTTTCTCTTTAAAAAAAAGAAAAAAAATTGGTCTTCCCAAAGCAAAGTCCAGTGGCTATATAAATTCTAAGAGCCAATAAGAGCATTATTTAATTTAATATTTATTGTTTAGCTAGAAGCAATTTCAAGCCCAATAGAGGTTATAGTTTTTTTAATTCTGTGTATACGCTTCCCAGTACATTGTAATTTCTTATGTCATTTTGAAAGCTACAGCATGCTATGCCCACTGGCCTTAGAATATAATTTTACAATTTTGAGTGATATAAAGGTTTAGAGTTGCTCTATTTTTGCCTATTGTTTATCAGACGCTTGACCAGGAATGCGATATGCATCTGTCTAATGAAGCAGGAACTATTTATACAGGGTTAAGCTTTTAATCCAAAAATGTTTCCTGAGCACCAATTACGCACAAGTAATTAGGAGAAGTCTTGGCCCTGTCTTTGAAAGGTGCCAACTGATAAACAATGTCACTCTTCCTTTGAGGCTATAATTCTGTTCAAAAATTAAAGAGCAAGATTGTGAATGTCATTTTTTTTCTTCCCTAAGACTCAATAGGTAATTACACTGACCCAAAAGGCAAAGTAAATTCACCCTAATATGTGAGTTTACCATTCAGACGACAGAAAATGCTTTTACAAGCCCATTTAAACACGTCCTGCTATCATCCTTTCTGAACTCATGAGAAGGACTTCTTTGTACATTCTAAAATATATATTAGCCCTAACTGACAGGGTGAAGGATTTTAAGTGCTCAAATAATACTTTCAAAAAGGATAAGTTATTTTTTAATTCTCTGTTAGGTAGTGATACTGAGATATTAAGTTTCACTGAAAAAAATATTTTGTTGGCATTCAGCACCTGGAATTTCATAACATCACATCTGTAGTAGCATTACCTCAGCCTTACCACATTTCACAGTTTCATTATTCAGATAATGATGCAGTTTGGTTACGTATCTTGAGAACAGTCATTCTGTACATTCGTACAGCTTTTTCTGATTCCAGTGCAGCTTAGACTTGTTATCACATTCAGTGCTTGAAATGGCCCTGTGAGATGACTGTAGGGTTATCATTCTCATTTTACCATAGGGAAAACTGAAGCTCAGAGGGCTGGGAGGCTACGAAGCACAAACTAGGCAATGTCTGTCTGGGCTCACATCCTGGCTCCTCCACCTACCAAATACGTGTGGTTTGGGGCAAGTTGCTTAAAGTCTTTTGCGTTAAGTTTCCCCATCAGAAAATGAGCGCTGACCTCACCGGGTTGTTGTGACCCCTTAGGTCGATGTATGTTAGATACTCGCAACAGTCCGGCACATAGTAAGTGCTACGTGCATGTCCGAAGTTGAGCCTAGATTTCTGACTGCACGGCTAGTGTTCCTTTCATTACAATAGCGTTTCAGTTATGTGTCGTTACAGCACTTCATGTAACACGGTACTGGAATGGAGGGAAAAGTACTACTGCAGAAGCACGATCTTCTGCTATAACTTCTACATGTTCCTAAATTAAAAATATTTCAGGTGACAATAACGTTCATGGAAATGATTTATTCAGGAAGGCCTTATATGTGCCAGGCTCAGTATCAAGTGACTGATACATGTGAGGCACACGTGTGTCCCATGCTTGACGTGTGTCTATGCAGTTTTCACAGCAGACCTGTTTACCCCCATTGACAAGGGCGGAACAAAGAAAGGGAGGCACCAAGAGGTTAAATTGCACAGCTGGTCAGAGGATAGTGATCTGTATCAAAAGGGAGTTTCACATCTGACTTAATATTGGTATCTGTGGAATGAAACAGGAATGTGCTGAGTCACATCAAGTGACCTGATGCTCAAATCTTTATCTTCACCAGAGGCCACTGGCCCGGGAGTTACAGCACACTGCAAAACTGAAATCAAAGCTAAAAGTCTTAGGAACTTTTAATCTAAGCAACAGCTGTTTGGTTTCTACTGGCAGATATCCGGTATAGGTTCCAATAAACTAAAAATTTAAAGTAAAGAGAGAGTAAGTTAACAGACTCCTTAAACTATCCAAGGTCTTGTAGAAAGCTTTCTTTTTTCCAACCTACAATTTTTCTTTTAAGGACTCAGTTTGATTTACTATCTAAATTACTTTTAACATTTATTATTTAAAAGTAAATTTCATACAAATATTCTTTTCCCTAATTCAGGGTTAAAATAAATTACTTTGTAATAATAATTATATGGAATTACATGAACACACAATGTTCATATTTTCAGTGGCTTAGAACACTTGGAATTTTTGGAGAGTCTCACATTGTCCCTTTATTCTTTGTATTATATGGGCATAGCTTTGCTGCCTCAGAGGACAAGACTTCGGGATAGCCACAAAACATAATCATTAGGATAAAAAAGGAAGTCAGAATAAGACTTTTTTTTTTTTTTTTTGAGACAGAGTCTCACTCTGTTGCCCGGGCTAGAGTGCCATGGCGTCAGCCTAGCTCACAGCAACCTCAAACTCCTGGACTCAAGCAATCCTTCTGCCTCAGCCTCTCGAGTAGCTGGGACTACAGGCATGCACCACCATGCCCGGCTAATTTTTTCTATATATTTTTAGTTGTCCGGCTAATTTCTTTCTATTTTTATTAGAGACGGGGTCTCTTTCTTGCTCATGTTGGTCTCGAACTCCTGAACTCAAACGATCTTCCTGTGTCGGCCTCCCAGAGTGCTAGGATTACAGGCATGAGCCACCGCATCCAGCCAGAATAAGACTTTTTAAAGGAAACTTAATCCAAAATAGTTGTTCCATATTGCTCTGGCTTCAGAGTGAGATTTTTGGTCTTGTCTAATTTTGAAGCTAAACAACACTGATCTTGTAGAGGAAGCCCTGGAATGCTAATAACTCTGAGTATGAACCAAACCCAACTGACAATCCAGAACCCTATTTTTGTAGATGCTAACCCCTAATAAAATGAAATACAAAATATAAACTGATGAAATGGAATGTCCAGTCAAAGAATATGATGTGAGTTTACATGCATTTTATATCTCCTTGCATATTATAAGGAGCCATATTTTTGCTAACCTACAAATTCTGGGCATCCTATTAAATAGAAGCCCAGCCCATTTACAATAATCCCTCTGGGGAAATAAGAGAAGATGTAAAGAGCAGTCAGTACAAACTTTAGCATTAATTAGTTTTTGTGACACCATGGAGTTTCCAACTCATCCTCAGCTGGGTAAGGATAGGGCACTCATTGTTCTGCAGTCTTATAAGAACTGCCTCTCCTTCCTTCTCTGCTTTCAAATCACACCAATGTCTGGCAGACGAAGGGCTAACAGGATGAAGAGGACTGCTCTCTGTCTCTCCCTCACAGATACTCTAAAATAGCCTTCATGCTGTCAGTTTTAGACCAGGTGTGGAGTTTCTGTTGGGTAATAATTTCCAATTTCATTTTTCTAGAATTTAATGGATATCATTTCAAGTTGTTGTTTTAAAGAAACAAATTACTGGAATATTTCAAAGCATCTTTAATTAATAGACCTATTGTTTTCAATAGATGATAAACACTTAGGCTTTAAACATTAAACATCAAATTCTTCATAAATCCAATTAGGTAACCAAGAGTAATGTTGATGAAGAGAAAGTATGACTAGAGGGACATTCTGCAGTATTTTTCCTTCAAAATCACACGGGCAAATATGATAACCAATAAATAAGGACACATATAAACATAAGTTTGTTATTTATATCAGCATGCCATTTAATGCAATTTTAAGATGGCCATCACTCAATTTGGGTAACAAAATTTCTAGGTTCTACCTGAACTCCTCTAATTGAAAGACAGACAATACTTTCATAAGCATATTGTAGATTCAACCAAATAGAGGTTACAGAATGTATAGAACACTATTGTAAATTATTCTACATGAGACAGTTTCTTGTCTGGATAATTGTTTTCCTCCTTCTTAATATTTGTTGTGAATTGTGTGAATAGCTTTCCAAATCACCTACTGTGTCTTACCACAATTAATGTTCATTGTATTTTACAGATATTTTAAGAAATTTTCTCAAAACCAAAGAGAAAATCATACAAATGAGGTACTACAACTGAAAACTGGTACCTTCTTTGCCCCAACCACACATTTTTATCTCCTCCTCTCTTGGCTGCTTGCAGAGATTCTGTTCATACGATGATAAAATAAGAAGGCTGATTTTTAAAGAAGCAGATTAGAATCCTTGCCCCCTTTGGGCGTTGTCCCCCTCAAAGTAGATTGGTGTGCTCTACTCCTTTTCTGTTTTTTCTCTTTGGTTACAGTGTTTTTCCTTTTATTAAATTGGCAAAATCTGAAAAATTAAAAATAATGCTTTAGTGTAAACATACACAGAGAGGCTTTTTTGTCTGCTTTAGTTCTGGGTCAGTAGAACCGAATTACCCTGGGCAAAAGAGTTCACTGACTGGGTGGTGTTAGCTAATAATATGTCCCTTTGCCTGCATTGTTCTTGAGCCTGTATCTCTTTTGGGTTTCTCTCAGGAAGAGTGGCTGATCCATCTCGTGGCTGGGGGTGCCATGCCGGGCACCTAATGTTCTTTCTGAGTATCGATGGGACCCCTGTTTTGGCAGGACCTTGGCTACCTAGCTCTTCTTTTGTGTCTCTTTCCTCTCTTTTCCTAGGTCCGTGTCTTCCAATCACTATGGCGACTCATCAGTTTCAAAGGTACCATGATCCTTCACCTTTTTAACATTATCATTTCCTCTATTGAGTGATTTTTTTTCTCTTCTGGTAGTTTAATACAATTTGCAGTTATGTACTTACTTTGTGACTTTGCTCAATGTTCATTTCACTCAGCAAACTAAGCTCCATGAGGCAGGGACTTTATTTATATTGTCTCTCTTGTAACACTGGTGACTTGCACAGCAGACCTTGTCTACTTTCAATTCTATGGGCTTTCAGTATCCTGTGAATAAATGAAAGCATGTTCCAAATTCTTTACCTATCGCAGAATGGCACCAGTATAGTACAATTTGCATTCATATACAACAACTAACCAGATTGTTTTCATCCTATATTGGTTACATTTCAGAGTGGGTCTCCCAGATGGAACTTCAGGAGATTTCCCTAAGCTTACTGGTGAGCTCTGCCAAATTTATGTCAACAACTACATTTACAATTTACAATTGTCATGGGAAGCATACAACCAAAGAAAAGAATAGAGAATTTCTCTGAAATAGAAAATATAGTTAGTTTATGTTGATTCTATGGATTCTATTTCAGAGAGTGATGTTCTCCCTGTCTTAGAATTTGAAGGCTTGTTCATTTATCCAATAAATATTTATTGAGCGATTTTTATATGCCCAGTATTGCCCAAGGCCCTGAAGATTAGGCAGTGAAGCAGACATGGCCAAAAGTCTTCTATTACACAACAACAAATCATTCACTAAGCTACACCTTGCATACTCACACACCAGCACAGGTAATCTATTTATCTTGTTATTAGTTCTGGATCATTCAACAAAGTAGAAGACAAGGACCACTACTTATGGAAAAAGTAAATTATTTTGAAAATCTCTTGAGAATCTATGGCATGTAATAAATACAGATTTAGCTAGGAATTGAGGTTGGAAATAATAGACTAGCAAGATTGGGGAAAAAACCACTTAAATTTCAAATATTATAAAAAAATATCCTGAAGCAGTGGTTCTCAACTGGGAGGTTACTGTTAGGAATATATCATAATTACCTGGACTGCTGTCGTTTTTTCTGCCAAATACAGTCCCACATGGTCACACACACACTCCACTTCAGAGTGTGTTGCCCTAGAAAGTGATGTATTTTGGGTAATAAGCCTTTCGCATTTATTAAACAAATGATCAGAACTTCTATTCTCAATTATTATGTTGAGAATAAATCATGAAGCTCTTGATTCTTAATCACATATCTAACTTGCTTTATCATGTTTTGCAATTCTGAATGTGTGGGCATTATCCCATGGAGAGAGATGAGAATATGTTTCATACGTGATGTAATTAGTCAATGAATCTTTTTTGTAAAGCTTTTTGTTATGTTCACAGGGGAAAATGCTCAAGAAGCAAATGTCTTTCACAGTTACATAAGCAGAGAAGTTAATTCATTTCACTTTCTTTTCTGGGTATAATTAATGGATCATCATCTTTTTCATCAGGAATTTACCTTGGTTATTGTTTTCACAATAGATGTTTTCTTTGGCTTCTTAATAGAGTCATCTGTTATCATAAATTTGAATATTGCAAAGTATCTGTTAAAAGAAGAAAATGTTTAGATTTAATTAATTTTACTTTCATTAAACTCCAGTGAGGGAAGAATTGCTCATCACTTTTTGGCTATTGCTGTTGTTTTTACTGATACATTGGTGCTCTAAGTTGGAATCATTAATTAGATATAATAAAACAGGTGTTTGGTATTAACCAAACAACAAATAATTAAAATTTTTGTATGGTGGATTAAAAGTGTGATATCATATTAAGAAGATAAAAATACTCAAATAAAATTGAAATAAACCAGCAAAACCATGGCTCACTTTTTATGGGAGCCTTTATAATTGTCCTATACCTATTAGTCATCTGCAAAATGAAGATCATAATATTAATCTCCATATTAACTAATAAACAGTAGGTCTTATCTTCCATAAAATACATTTCAATATGCATAAAATCTCATTTATTTAGTGATATTTGATGTTTCAAAATATGTTAACAATCAAGTTTAAAAGCAAATCCAAGCTATTATGATATTGGAAATGCTTATCAAAACACTCATGCTGCCTAGCTCTCTCTCCAGATATGCTCATATTTCTCTAGGGAGCAGCCCAATCACCATCTCACCGCCTATTCTCTGCCTGTATCCTATTAAGAAGCTAAAACTATTATTTTTAAAGCTACTACTTTCTTTTCTGTTCTCTCCAATTTGCCCTGGAGAAATATGCACACTGCCTGCTGGACCTAGTCACTGCACCCCCAGTTTTGCATCTACTGTCTTCCTGGAATGCTCCACAGTTGCTTTTCAGGTAAGATACTTTTGGATGGAAGGACACCTAAGCTGTTCTGTTTGTAACTCTAAAAGTTCATTAAACTTTATCCTGTGTTTGTTGGCCATTAGTCTATCTTCTTTTGGAAAATTTCTGTTCAGGTCCTTTGCCCACATTTTAATGGGGTTGTTTGTATTTTTCTTGCTGATTTTCCTGAATTCTATATAGATTCTACTTATTAGCCCTTTATCAGATATATAGCATGCAAATATTTTCTCCCATTCTGTAGGTTGTCTATTCACTCTAGTGATAGTTTCTTTGGCTGTGCAGAAGCTTTTTAATTTTATCAGGTCCCATTTATTTATTTTTGTTTATGCTGTGATTGCTTTGGGGATCTTCTTTATAAATTCTTTGCCTAGGCCAATGTCTATAAGAGTTTCTCCAACATTTTCTTCTAGAATTCTTATGGCTTCATGCCTTAAGTTTAGGTATGTTATCCATCATGAGATGATTTTTGTGAGTGGTGAAAAGTGAAAATCCTGTTTCAGTCTTCTACATATGGCTACCCAATTTTCCCAGCACCATTTATTGACTAGGGATTCTTTTCCCCAGTGTATATTTTTGTCTGCTTTGTCAAAGATCAGATGGCTATATGAAGATGTTTTTATATCTGTGTTCTCAGTCCTGTTCCATTGGTCTATGTCTTTAGACCAGTCCCATGCTGTCTTGGTTACTATAGCCTTATAGTATAGCTTGAAGCCTGGTAAATTGATGCTTCCCAATTTGTTCTTTTTGCTTACAGTTGCTTTAGCTATACAGAGTCTTCTCTGGTTCCATATGAAGCATAAAATTATTTTTTCTAGAGCTATGAAAATGATGTTGGTATTTTAATAGGGATTGCATTGAATCTTTAGATCACTTTGGGTAATATAGATATTTTAACAATGTTGATTCTACCAATCCATGAGTATGGTATGGTTTTCCATCTGTTTACATCCTCTGCTATTTCCTTCCTCCATATTTTGTAGTTCTCCCTGTAGAGGTCTTTCACCTCTTTAGTTAGATGTATTCCTAGGTGTTTTATTTTCTTTGTTGCTATTGTGAAAGATATTGAGTCTTCGATTTTGTTCTCAGTTTGACTATTGTTGGCATATATGAATGCTATCGATTTGTGTACATTGATTTTGTAAGCTGAGACTTTGCTAAACTTATTTATCAATTCCAGTAGTCTCTTGGCAGAATCTTTGAGGTTTTCTAGATATAAGATCATATCATCAGCAAAGAGCAATTGTTTGATCTCTTCTGCCCCCATTTGGATGCCCTGATTTCCTTCTCTTGTCTAATTGCTCTGGCTAGGACTTCCAGCTCTCTGTTGAATAGAAGTGGTGATAGAGGGCAACCTTGTCTGCTTTCAATTCTAAGCAGGAATGCTTTTAATTTTTCCCCATTCAGAATGATGTTGGCTGTGAGTTTGTCACTTGTGGCTTTTATCATTTTGAGGTAAGTCCTGTCTATGCCTATTTCGTTAAGTGCTCTTATCATGAAAGGGTGCTGAATTTTGTCAAATGCTTTTTCTGTGTCTATTGAGAGGAACATATGGTCTTTGTTTTTACTTCTGTTTA
This sequence comes from Lepilemur ruficaudatus, assembly GCA_963574885.1. Classification (NCBI taxonomy): domain Eukaryota; kingdom Metazoa; phylum Chordata; class Mammalia; order Primates; family Lepilemuridae; genus Lepilemur; species Lepilemur ruficaudatus. The sequence continues at coordinate 43,250 of CAUYRT010014689.1, forward strand.
TATGGTAAATTACATTTATAGATTTGCATATGTTGAACCATCCCTGCATCATTTAGATGAAGCCTACTGGTCATTATGAACTATTCTTTTGAAGAGCAGCTGAATTCAATTTGCTAGGATTTTATTGAGAATTTTTTCATCTGTATTCATAAGAGACATTCATTTGTGGTTTTATTTTTTTGTTGAGGCCTCTCTTAGCTTTGGTATCAGGGTAATATAATCATCAGGGAAATGCAAATCAAAACCACAGTGAAATATAACTTAACTCCAGTGAGAATGGCTTTTATCAAAAAGTCCTGAAACAACAAATGTTGGCATGGATGTGGAGAGATAGGAACACTCATACACTGCTGGTGGGACTGCAAACTAGTACAACCTCTATGGAAAGTAATATGGAAATACCTCAAAGTACTAAAAGCAGAACTACCATTTGACCCAGCAATCCCACTACTGGGTATCTACCCAAGGAAAACAAAAACATTCTGTAAAAAAGACATTTGCACACAAATGTTTATAGTGGTACAATTCACAATTGCAAAGATGTGGAAACAGCCAAAGTGCCCATCAGTACATAAGTGGATTGACATAATGTGGTATATGTATACCATGGAGTACTATTCAGTCATAAAAACATCATGAACTACCTATTGTATTATCCTGGATGGAGCTGAAGCCATTCTTCTAAATGAGGTATCACAAGAATGGAAAAAGAAGCACCACATGTACTCACCATTAAATTGGTATTAATTAATCAACACTAATGTGCACATATGGGAAGTAACATTCATAGGGTGTTGGGGAGGTGCGAGGATTTGGAAGGGATGGGTAAATCAACCCCTAATGGATGCAGTGCATGCTGCCTGGGGGATGGGCATGCTTGTCAAGTGATGCAAAGGCAATTTATGTAACCAAAGCATTTGTATCCCTGTAATGCTCTGAAATGAAGAAAGAAGAAGGAGGAGGAGGAAGAGGCAGAGGACGAGGAGGAGAACAAGGAGGAGAAAGAGGAGGAGGAGGAGAAGAAGAAAGCAGCAGCAGCAGCAGTAATCCCTGGCATGTCACATACATAAATACATACATGCAAATATGCATACATACATACCTTCATCAGTTCCTAAAATAGTAATAAATTCTGCCAGGGTGAGAGTATTCTTTAATTCAATAACTTCAACTGAAGGCTACATATTTTCTTCTGTACAGGTTTTGTTTGTCAAACTATATTTATTAAGACAATTAGGCATCTTATTTTTATTTACTCTAATTAAGTATATTGTACTTATTCATTCTGTTTCCAGGACTTTAAACATCATTTTAGTAATTAAGGACTCCTATTGAGCATAATTAAATAATATTTGAGATAAATGTGTCAATACAGGACACAGACACAATTCATTTTGTAAGATTTTTAGGGAGCATGAACTAGTAGCTAGACATTAGTAAATGTCATTCCTGACACTAAGGCTTTCAGGGCAAGGACCATGCCTACTTTTGCTTTATAACATCTTATAATATACTTAGATTCAATTTTTCTGCTTGGTTAATACACTTGCAATATAGGCAGCCAATGCTCCTGCTGCAACAGCCAGAAAAGTTGGATATATTACAAATATATTTTGAAAGTAATAGAATGCTGTGGAGGCAGCAAAGACTAGATGCACTAAAATTCCAGAGAGAGGAGAACCATTTCAGGGTGAGCTGATGATCAAAAGTGTGTGCATCCCAGAAGATTTAGCCTATTTTGGGCTCAGGCTAATGACTGGATATGGTCCAGTCAGAGGACTTCTGCTGGGGGAGAAAAAAAATAGTAAAGCTTTTAGTACTAGGGCTGGAGTGAAAAAATGGAAATTCAAAGAGACTCCTATTTTTCTTCATAGGACATGTACTGAATTCTGAGTCTCTGCAAAATGATAGGGGACCAGGAGAGAATCTTTCAAAAGCCAAAGTGAAACTTCCAAGATTGATAGTGCTTTGGAAATGCATGGTCAAGCTTCTCCTCAAGACATTTGACAAATATTGAAATCACATGGGGCAGGACCCAAGCAAAAAATCCTGAAGGGAATGAAAGAAGCTTCTGCAGTCTTTCAGGGCTGAGGAGGCAAAGACCCCCCAGACTTTGACTCAAAAGCTCCAGGGGGCCATACCCTAAGAACAGGGGTGGATTAGAAGTGATCTGAGCTTCACTGAAACTACCACCCTTCCAGGTTCTGGCTCAGTTCCTGATTGGACTGAAGGTGATAATCCTCTCACTTTAAACACCTGTCAGAAGAAAGGGCCGGTCTTCTCTGGTGGAAGATAACATTATCTAGAGCCTCCATTATTTATTTAAACACAATATGCAGCATGAAAAGTAAAATTACCAGATATGTCTAGAAGCAAAACGATAAGTCTGTTAATAAAGAAGAAGAAAAAGACAATAAAAGCAGACAGATGATCTAACTATTGAAAATAGCGAACAAGGTCTTTTAAAACTTTGTTTAATATGTTCAAGGAAAAAGAAGAAAAGATGGAAATAAAAGAATAAAAGGCAGAGAATTTTTCCAGAGTTCATCTCTGCTGGGTTCAATCTTTAAATCTACACTTCCCTGTGTTCTGGTATGGCCCTTTTGGGTTTTGATGCCATGTTAGGATTCACCTTCCATTTTATTTATTTATTTATTTATTTTTTGAGACAGAGTCTCACTCTGTGGCCCGGGCTAGAGTGCCGTGGCGTCAGCCTAGCTCACAGCAACCTCAAACTCCTGGGCTCAAGCGATTCTCCTGCCTCAGCCTCCCAAGTAGCTGGGACTACAGGCATGCGTCACCATGCCCAGCTGATTTTTTCTATATATATCTTTAGTTGGCCAATTAATTTCTTTCTTTCTATTTATAGTAGAGACGGGGTCTCGCTCTTGCTCAGGCTGGTTTCGAACTCCTGACCTTGAGCGATCCGCCCGCCTCGGCCTCCCAGAGTGCT
>CAUYRT010014690.1:0-31409 GCA_963574885.1 Lepilemur ruficaudatus
ATCCTTCTGCCTCAGCCTCCCGAGTAGCTGGGACTACAGGCATGCGCCACCGTGCCCGGCTAATTTTTTCTATATATATTTAGTTGGCCAATTAATTTCTTTCTATTATTAGTAGAGACGGGATCTTGCTCTTGCTCAGGCTGGTTTCGAACTCCTGACCTTAAGCAATCTGCCCACCTCGTCCTCCCAGAGTGCTAGGATTACAGGCGTGAGCCACCGCACCCGGCCAATATTCTGTTTCTTAAGTGTTATTCTTTAACTGTATACAAACGTTTTACAGCCTCTTCTATACATATTATATATTTGGCAATACATTTTTAGTTGTTTTATTTTACCTGAAGTTCTATCTAGGTGCCAAAATAAATAAATAAATAAATAAAGCAGAGATAAAGGGCCCTGAAAGAGCAGGAATCAGAACCAAGTAGGCCAGTATGAGAAAGACTTTGCATGTACATTTGTACACTTTTTCAAGTTTCAACCTTTTAAGTATGTAACTTTCAAAAGAGATGTTTTAAATGTCTTTCCCCTGGCCTGGAGAAAGAAAAACATTTGCTGAGATGCTACGTGTCGAGTGAAAAGGGAGGGGATACTAGCTGAGAGGCCGCTGAGTTTGCAACCCCACTGGCCACAAGAAGCAACTTGAGAAGGATTCTAAGAGCAGCATGTCAACAGGTGGAAAGCAACACTGAGTCAGCCGCATAGATATCTGGTTGAAAGGGTGACTATATATATCAGTTTGCCTGTAGTAACCTCTACTGTCTTCCATCCCCGAATAGTTATTAACAGACCCCCTTTCACTCTCAAAAGGGGTACAACTTAACAATAAATGATGTGGCCATCCTGTACCTAAGTAAAAGATATAATGGTGCCATAGGAGGTGAAGGGCTCACCCAGGAAGACATTTTAAAAAGGGACAATCTGGAGCTTAGAAGCTGTGGCTCTAATTGGCAAAAAAGAATGTACAGAACTTAAAAAAAAAAAAAAAATGAACCATCAGGGTGCAGGGAAGAGAAAAGAAGAAGGAGGAGGAGAAGGAGGAGTAAGAGGAGGAAGAAGAGAAGAAGAAGGATTATCTGTGTATTTGTCTAAATCTATACAAAAAAGAAATATAATGGGAGTAACTATTATTTCCTTGACCAATTTTTCTCCTGCTCTGAGTTTCTCAAGAGCATGCCTGGACTTTCTTTCACCTTGATTTCCTTTTCATTGAGATGAGTAAAAGATACAAGGGAACTGGAGTTACCCTAGTTGCTTCAGAGATTAGAGAGTGTTCATGTCAAGCCCTTCATCTTGCCTGTGGGGGAAAGGACAGAAGCTTCCTACCCTTTCACATCGCAGAGCTGTGACCTGTAATTTTTGCTATTTCTCAATACGCATTCTTGTGGCTTTGGTAGTTAATGAAACGCTGTAATTTATGAGCTTTCCTCTTTCGACCCTTTCAGTGGGCTTTATCAGCATTCTCCAAAAGAAAAGCAACTGTCTTGGGGGATGATGATCACATGAGGCTAAACTCAGACCATCCCACACATGTTGCAATTCTGCAAAGTGATCCTGTGAGGCTGTTTCTCCTACACGAGATCTCAGCTCAGAAGTCATTATTTTTATAAACCTTAAAGAAGGAACGAGGTACAAAGCTTTGGGATTTTTTGGTTTCCTTCAATTTGCATGTAACCCTATGGTGAATAATAGCTTATGGGAAAAGGGGGGAGGGATCAAAAGTTAAACAGGGGAAGCAGGAGGTAAGCAGAAGACGTAGCAAATCCCACAGAAACCGGAAAGCTACAAGTTACTATGGTGGTGGTTTCATTTTCTTTCTGCTTGTGTTCTTTCTAAATAGAGGCCGAATTGGGATGGGTAAGATAGGATTGGGAACCCAGATGCAAAGTCTTTGTGAATTTGTGGTTGGGACCTGGTAGGAAATTCTTGGAGAAAGGGGATTCAAATAAACAGATTTCAATCAATATCCTTCAGGCAAACCCAGTCTTGAGTATTTTTCAGCCTTCAGAGAGCCCAGGAAAAATGTGAATGGTAGAATCACTAGGAGATAAACAATTTAATTTGGCTCAAGAGAATAGGTAGAAAGAAAGGCCCAGATTCCCAGTTATAAAATCAGACACTCTTAGGAGAAAAGAAAAGAAAAAAATTTGCCTTTGGCTAATTTATTTATGATAGTCAAGATGAATAACAGCAACCAAATCCTGGTTTAGTTACAAAGAAACAACTTTATTTACTGGTCCCAGGTACTCTAGGCTCTGGGTACCAATTTCCTGAGTACAAGAGAATCACCCAGGATTATTCTAAAAACTTACATCATATCCAAGAAAGATCCTTGGCAACAAAAAGACTCACACAACACAAATTTAAACAGATGAACACCAACACTGATGGCTCAGTAAATATTATCATTGATGTCTTATTTTTTCTTGATTTTAAGGCTGCCTTTTTTCTATATGGTCACTTCAGTTCTTCCATTTAGTCTCTGCTTGCAAAGAGGTAAGAGTCATCAATTCATATGTTAGACTTTTGCTAGACGTTTCATGGCAAAAGGAATATTGACCCAGTATTGACACAAATACACATAAGGGAGAATGGCAGGGAAACCTACAAGAATCCCTCCCTGTTCACACAGACTCCAATAAAAGTCACAGTAATCAAGACTTAGGAAGTGGAACTGCTACAGTAAGGTGAAAGTTATTGACAGAATTTAGTGAGGAGCAGGGAAGAGAGGCATACAATCTGCATTTTAAAGCATGGGTGTCCGTCATATACATCCTTGTTCAATCCTTACGTAGGCAGTGAGCCAAGTGTTTATTTTTATTTCCCACTCCTTTTCCAAATAATGGGCAAGGTCAGCTCTTTCACAGAATGGAAAAGGTGGTGATGGTGCCTTTCTCCTTGAGAAACTGCCTAAGCCTATCAGCAGAGATGCCAAAGGGAAGCCACCCAGAGAGAGTTGAGATGGGTTCTTTCTCTTTAGTATCCAAGCTCATTTGCTTCTCTGGACAACTTGCAGTGTCTCTCCTTTTTAAAACAAATACACTCGGGAGGAGTCCCATTTTAAGTGTTGTTGACTTTTGGATTAATTGTTGAAGTGGTGTCTTCGGAGAAATGAGAACATAGTCAGCTGAGAGCAAAGATGACTCAGAAGGGGGAAGCAACTACTGATGGGTGTGGGAGGTGAAGGCTCAAGAGAGGTGGCAAAGACAGCAGGAGGCAGAAAGCGATGGAAGAGCAGAGAAGTGGGAAGAAGATGAAGATTAATTTCACAGATCTAAAACTTTTACCTAAGTTAGCTCAGGCCATTCTTCTAGGAATTAGTTCATGCTAATCCATGCAAAGCCCATTCCTCTGACAAACATTTATTGAAGACCTGCCTATGTTCCAGGCACTCAACTCAAATCTAGGGATCCAAAAATGAATGAGTTACAGGGAAGGCTTCCAGCACAGATGACGTGCTAGAGAAAATGACATCTAAAGTGAGTTTTAAAGAATAAACAAGAGTCCACAAGAGAGTCAGTGGCAGGTAGCAGGACATGGCCATTTGTGATTTCCAACTCGAACGGACATTCACACTTTGCTTGCAGTTCTTCCACTCTTCCCCCCGTGACTAACTCTACACTTTGTCTCCTTGCACCTTCAACGCTGCCCTCTATCTATGTTCTGTCAGGAGATGAACTAGTTTCCTGTGTCTCAAAGGAAAGAGGGACAGCCATTCATGAACATCTTCAATTTCTTTCTGTCATCACCCGCCCATCCATGTCTCTACCACCCCATCACCTTGTCTCGTAAGAAAATGTATTCACTCCTCCTCATTGATGAAATTAAGCCTTCCTTCAAATCACTGAGACCTGGACCATTCATATCTTATCTCCCCTCTCTTTGTATCTTTATCCTCTTCCTTACGTTCAGCATGAAATAAAGCTCAGCTCTTTTCCATCTTAAAAAGCAAACACATACACACACACACACACACACACACACAGAAACTTTTATTATTAATAAAATAATTCCAGTCTGTTTTCCCATACCTGTGCTTAGATTGCTTTATTAATCTCCTCATTGAAGAATCAATGAACTCATCTCAATTCTAATCCTAGTTGACCTTTCTGCATCATTAGATATTACTGGTCTTTTCTTCCTCCTTGGAATGCTCTCATTTCTAAGTAAAATATTCTTGGAATGCTCTCCTTTCTAAAATATTAACTCCTTACTAGTTCTCTTCCTCCTAGATACCTTCTCCTGACTGTCATTCTTTATTCCTTAAATATTTGTAGTTGTCAGAGCTCAGACTTTGACCCATTTCTTATTTCATGGCCTTTCCCAAGCAATTTTATTCACTTTGGGGGCTTATGCTCTCTGACTTCTCACACTCAACCAACAGTGACTTCTATTAGATCTTCCTTGCTTACATTTATCAATTCTAACCTTCTCTCTACATCCAGCCTAGTGTCATTACTCAGTCTTGGTCATCTTCAGCTCCCACCTGGCTTAGAATAAAAGCCTCCTAATGTATCTCTCTGCCTTTATTCTGGCTACCCTCCAATTCTTCTTTCAAGATTTGCCAGAGTGATCTTTCTAAGTGATAAATCTTATCTCTCTGCTACCCTTCGTAACACACTTTAGTAGTTCCTCATTGCTTTCAGAATTAAGTCCAAATCCTTATCAAAATTCTCACTGTGACAACAAATCATTGAAGATCTGTCCCACTGTCCTTTTCTAATGTCTCTTCCCCTCTTCATCCTCCAAGCATACACTTGGGAAAAAAAATTTCACCCTTCAGCCGTGCCACGATTTTCATACCTCATGCTTTTGCTTCTACTTAAACTTAAGCCAGGAATATATTAAATTTTTATACTTGGAAAAATTATGTTTATTCTTCAAGGTGCAAATAAAATTACTTCCTCTCTGAAACATTTCCTGATACTACTCCTTACTCTTTCTACTCTGTAAACGCACATCTCCCAGGCAAAGTTAGTTGCTATTTCCTCTGTGTTTCTGTCCTATTTAATTCATTCCACTACTTATCACTCATACCAGATTGTTTTATGGGTCTCTAATAGCTGTGGTCCTCTTGGGAAATTAAGGATTTAATCCAGCATGGCATGGACAGTTAATGTGACAACCAGAACAACAGTGATCTAGAGCACTAGCCAGTTATCCGTCTGTTGTGCTGTACTGTAGGGTTGATATCATCCTGCCGGAAGGGAAAGCAGTAGATCTGATAACCTCTGAAAGTCGCTGTTACCGCCATGATTCTATGAATAACCTCTTTAAGCTTGCTTCACCATAGAATCTACATAGCTGATGCCTTTGTTTTCTAAAGGCTACCCTGGGAACAGCAGCAGGAAAAACGGCATCTCTCTTACCACATCACAGGCATCATTAGTGACGGTGACATCTTGATAGTGTTTAGGCTTGCTATCGTTCCCAGAAGCCTAGATAAACAAAGCGGCATTTTTAAGACTGCTCTATAGACTGAATCATTCTGAAAAGTACTACAGTGACCCAAGTGGTTGGGCTGTCTGAGAAGTAATTTACCGTGGCTTGTGGAGTAGTTGAAATGAATTAATTGTGCTTAATTGACCAATTAGCTCAAAAGATCTTCTTGAAAATCAAGCCAATATGAAAGTGCTTCTCAAGTCTAAAGAAGTTTTTCTTTTCTAACATCAGAATTGAGATGGAGATATGGTTACAAACCCAGTGAGCTCACATACTTTAATCTAATTGTAGATATTGGAAAACCCAATTGAGCAGCTATGGTGTGCCAGTTAATTTAACTACAAAAAGACACACTTGCCTTGCAAATAATACTGTTTGTAATGAACTTAAGTTCCTTGGATAAATAATTCTTTTAAGTAATAGTTTTATAATATGGAATAGAAGTTGCAGGCCTTGTGTGAAAATAGATGGTCCATACAACATGATAGCAGTTTGACTTTGAGAATTGATCTTGTTCTTTTGGGGAGGTGGGAGAGTGAAGGATGTGAAAATTTGGGGCCCACAAATTGGAAGGAGCTTAGGTTTCTTGACAGTTCTTCTCTAACTGCTTACATGACTTAGAGGAAGATAGACACCAGGTACCTTATTTTCCCCTATAAAAATGTGGATAAAATCACCTACCTCACAAAGAGACTATGAATTAAGTATGATAAGTGAAATAGTAGCTGCCTGGGTTCTCAGGAGAAGCCATATACCATAAAGCCAAGATATTCTAGTCTCTATTATATTGTTTATATTGTTTATTCATCCAGCAAATAGCCATCAAGCACCTACTATGTGCCAAGCACCATACTAAGTACAGGGGATGAGGACAGAACATGAGAGACAAAAATTCCTGCCCTTTAAAAGTTATCATTAAATGGAGGAGGAGAAAAGCAAACAACAAACAATAAGTAAATTATGTAATGGAAGATGGGCAGATGGGAAGAAAACAATAAAACAGGAAAAAGGGACAGGGAGGTCTGGGGGGTTGGGTGGACTTCAGTGTTAAATATGATGCTGGGGAGGACCTCGTGGAGAGAGTGACACTCGAGAAGTGCTTGAGATGAGGTGACAGCACGAGGAGGTCTGGAGGGAAGGGCGTCCCAGGCAGAGGCAACCTTGGCAGGAAGACTTGGGATGCAAGTACGACTGTGTGCAGGAACAGCGAAGGGCCAGGGGGGCTGGATGGAAGGGGGAAGGGTGGAGAGTTAGCAAGGGGCTGGGTTCACAGAGCTGTGCAGCCCATTGACAGGATTTGCTTTTCCAAGGGAAATGGGAGCCACTGGAGGGTTTGGAGCAGAAGAACATGGTCTAACTTGTTTCTTTAAGGTGTCCCTCTGGCTGCCGTTTTGAGAAGAGATTTGTGGGGCAGAGCCCAGGTGGAAGCGGTTAGGAGGCTGTTACAGTAATGTAGACAGCGCTCGGGACCAGGGAGGCAGCAAGAGGCGGTCAGACTCCGGGTGTATTTTCTAGCTAGAGACTACACAGGGATTGGAATGCACCCAGGGGTAAGAGAAAGACAGGAGTCAAGATGGTTAGTAAGACATTTGTCCTGGCAAATGGAAGAATGTACTGGCCATTATAATTCATTGGCGACACTAGTTCAATTTGGGGGAACTTAAAGCAAATAATTTAATGTGATCTCTTCGTTTGCATTGGTGCATATCTTTCTAAATGGTAAAATGGGAGTACTCAATGGAGAATTTGTAAAGACTTTAACTGAACTATGCTATATAATAAAAAATTCTTCTTGCATCTATTACTTTAAAAGGTTCATTTGATCTTAACAAAATACATATGATATAAAAAGTGTTTGTAAAAAGGATTAATGAGAAAGGAAAGATGGGGTATTATTACCCAGGTTTTATAAGGGAAGAAATGAAGGTTCTGAGAAACCAACATGCATTAAGACCCTGTTCTTCTGATTTCCTCTTCTGAGAACTTTCCAGCACAACCACTGCCTCTCTGACCACAGTATGCCCCTTCCATGGTACTTTCATAGTGAGTAATGGTTTTTGAATGGAAAGGCTCTTGGTTTAACAACTAATGAACCCCTCAACTAGAGATTATTGATTGCTATACAAGACACAATATATTACCAGGTTTTCTTTTTCTTTTCCTTTACATCTTATTTTTCCCACCCTTCAAGTTAGAGTCTTTTATCTGCTACTTTTCTTGTTCCTTACATATTAACGCAAAAATAGGAAGATTAACTTGAAATGCAAATACTATTTTAGCAACTTTCCAGCAAATGCTGCTTCTTGCACTAATGCTAGAGAGTGTGAGAGACACAGATTGGACTTGAGTCTTTCCTTCTCAACTCTCTCTGCTTGCCATTTCAGAATGTTCTGAAAAGCGGCAAGCTATGCTAGAAGAGAAAGTTTATAACAATTTGTATTTCCTCTGTTATGAGGCAAAGAAAATCTTAAATGTTGGTTTTATAGTCTTCTCTCCTCTCAGGGGATTTGAGGTATGCAGAGCTTTGGCTGAGATTAGAAAGGAACAGCTCAGAGGTGGGGACTGCTGCTTAAAATGTTCCTTTGTTTCATTTTTTTTTCCTGTTATTGTATATGAAACTTTGAAACCATCCTGACTTTCCATTCCAAAGGCACGGGCAGAGACAGGTGCCAATTGTGGTGACTGCTGGATGCGGGGCGTGTGTGATTCCCTTCAGGAGGGCTCAGGGTGAGAGCAGAGGGGCTTCCCATGGGGGCGGGTTCATTATGAGATTAAGATGTTTGCCATGTTAGGGTGAGCTGTAATCCTCTGTCACCTTCTGGTGACAGGGACACAGTGAGGAAATTCTACAAGGGAGAATTCCAGGTTCAACACAAACAAGCGTACTGCAGGGTCCTGCTAGCTCAAGAACTGAGTGGAAACTCGAGGACTGCAGATTCTAAACTCAATCTGTGTTGACTTGCTTCGTAACCTGGGGCAAGTGTCTTTAAATTCCCTCAGCTTCCATTTCTTCATCTATTAAGTCAGGCATGCCACAGGCACAGGTATTATGTAAATATATAGATACCATCATTCCTTTGGGAAAAAAAAATGCTTTGTTTAGCCAGCAGGGCTCTTTACTGCTTAGAGCAGGGTGTGATTCAGAGCTCCTGAGTCTCACCCCAAATTGCTGAAGATATTCTGAGGTGTTCTAGAAAAGGTGCTTTCTTGGCTTTAGATACATTATACAACTGCTGCTCAGATTCAGTGGTATCTCTTTAACAGTAGGGTTGGGAAGATCTGTTTTATTTTTCTTTTCGATAAATTACTTGGAAGTGACTTACAGATCTGCTGGCCTGCCATTTGCTGACTATACTGAACAGCAAATCCCACCTTTAACTTGCTAGATGCGTTTTCCATCCTCCCCCTTTTCTCTCTTCCCTCCCAAACACACACACACACACACACACAGACACACACACAACCTCTGCATACTGTTCATTTGCCTGACCTATAAAGTATGATTTGAGGGATGTCAAAATGCTTCTTCCTGCTACATATACACACCTCTAAACTTTTCTCCTGTTATGGCACCTAACCCTGTTATTAAAATCAAAAGTAGAAGAGTTAAACATACTCCACTGTTGTAACTGGTATCATATTCGTGTTAAAAGTGTGAATCTGAGCTCTCCACTCAGCTCTGTGAATTCTCCCAGCCTCGATTTTACCTTCTGTAAAATGGTAACAGTAATGGTATGGCCCTCATAGGGTTGCTGTGCAAAGTAAAGATAATAATGATACAAAATCCTTAAAATGCTGCCATGTACATAATAAAGACACAATAGACACAGCTGCTGTGACTATTATTGGCTAGCCAATCTCCAGCTAGAGCCAAAAGAAATGATAGAAAGGAAGGTAAATCATGATGGTGAAATTGGTGAAATGAAACCGTATATTTACACTGACCAGTTATGGTGTTTGAGTTAATTTTTATTCTCCTGCTGCTGATGGTAAATTATGACAGCTTTCAAGAGCTGCCTTGTGCTGTGGGACAGTCTGTTGCTAATAACTGGAGTGACCTCTAGTGGTACCAGTTTTTTCACAGTGAAAAACAAAAAACAAAAAACAAAAACAAGACTCACCCCAAAACAAAGCCACTACTAGTATCATCTTTTACTATTTTGCTTGTAAACTGAAAATCCAGAAGCTGATTAAATGTTAAATAATATAGTGTTTAATTGAATCTACTGATTTAGTAATGGAAACTTTGCCTCTACAGGGTAATTCCAGTAATCCCTTTTGAATATTCCTATATCCACACTTCCGTTTGGCTTTTTATCCGTTACTGCTGAACCGTGAGAGTCATTCATTAGCATTCTGTTAAAATGTACAGGATGCCGCCCATGTGCCAGACCCTGTGCCAGACAGAAAAAGTCATGTAAAGATGAAAAACAGCCAGGCCCTTGTGAAAGTACTGAAAAAAGTGCTCACTTTTAAAAATATACTAAAAGAGATGATGGTACAAAGAATTATCACCATATTATGCTTTCTGGCTTTGTGGGCAACTTTGCTTTTCTGATATGAGAAGAAACAGACCCCCTTACAATAAAGCAGCATAGCGAATGCATGTTCATTGAGAGGAAAGAGAATGCTCTCCCATGGGTTGGGAGGTTTAGCCAAGAGTAGAGCCAAGTAGCAAAAGAGAAATGTACTCTGCTATGGTTTTAAAAAAATTCAACATGAAATAAAGCAAAATTCAAAACTAAAAAATCACTAAAAGGAGGCATTTTATATTTATTGTGTTTATTCGGCAACTATACATCACTTATTTGGGGGGTAATTCTACCTTTAAATAGATGTATTCCTTTCTATGAAACCAATGCATTAAATATGTAAGTGAAAATAACTTTTTGTGCCTTTATGTAATTTTTCATGTAAATAAGTCCACAAGTAAGAAAAATATTTTGCTAGATTCTATTATACCATGTAGCACATTGGCAATAATACACATAGTCTGTGTATACAGAAGTAGGAGTCCCAAAGAGAATATTGGTGCCCTGATATAAGGACCATATGATCATTTTTATTTAATGGCTGCATGGGGCTAAAAAATATTTTTAGCTATCCATGTGAGGTACAATTGTCTCTTATTTTTCCACTTGGACTTCATGAAGAACTTTAGTGATATCTAATTGACAGGCTGATGGTCTTACCACAAAAAAAAAAAATCTATTTAGACTTTACAGAAATTTAGAAAGTCTTCCAGCCTAAATTAATCTAAAGGCCTTAAAATGAATTCACAAAACTTTGAATTCTGCCTCATAATAACTTTATTTGGTAATAGTGTGTAGGGCAATTCATTCTAAACACGATGTCTTCTAAGAACACGGAATTTTCCTGAAGCACTTTGTGCCATCACTCAGAATTCTATTCCGTTTCTTTTTAGAGTTTCTATTTAGTGTCATAAGTTCATCTTATTCCCTGGGAGTACAGAAACAGACAACTGGGTGTATATAAAATATCCTGGTTTAAAAACTAATTTTTTGGTTTATTCTTATTTATTCTTTCTTGATTCTTTATTTCTTCATTCTCTTTATCATTCTTTTTTTATTTTTTATTCCATTTGTTATTTATCTTATTGATTCTCAGCTGGCCATCAGCTTAAATAAACTTTAAGATGTTGACTTCTCCAAGGTGGGGCTGAGTCTGATTAGGAGTCCACACTGAGTGGAGCAAACGATTCACAAAGAAACATCACAGAAAATATTTACAGGGAAAAAATTGAAAATTAGAATGTCACCTGCATCTATAGAGTATGATGGTCTTTGATTTCTCATTGTCAAACTTTATCGATTCGATTTTTTTGTTTTATATTTAGAACTATATTGACAATCTATTAGTCTTTCATAAGAAATTAATATTCTCAGCGAATATGGAGCAGTGCTTTGTATACAGTTGAACAGCTTATACTTTTCACAGCGTTTTTGCTCAAGTATTGGGCTGATAGTAAACATATTGTTTTAAATTATTTGAACTTAAATATTACCACTTCCAACAACTCTAAACATATCTAAAACAAAAAAGAGATTGCTTGACAACACAGAATTAAAGATAACCTTTTACGACAAATGAGAAGATATCTAGAACTGGATATGGTCCTCATCAGAAAAGTTAGGGCCCGCTGGGTATGTAACTCTGCTCTATGGAGTTTCAAAGAAAGCAAAATTAGCTTCAAGGAGCGTCAAAACGTTGGGGAGACACAGTATTATTTATGCCTTTGAAACTTTGCAGCTGAGTGTGTTCTTCCACACCATTCCGTTTAGTCCTCTTGCCATTTGCACCGTCTCCCCGTTGAGCGTTGGGGAGCAGGTTTGAGTGTCTCTGTCCCTTGGCTAATTGTTTATCTCAGCAATTTGCTGCCACCTAGTGTCCGGGATAGAGTGTCATCTGTTAAATTAGACTTGGTGACTGAAGGAAGAACTGGAACCGCTCGCCAGAAAATACATCATACAGACGCAGTTACACATGGGTGGTATGACAGTGGCTCCCAAATCGATCGAATAACGTCATCACATAATATTCGGTTCTTATTAATACATTCTTAGAACGGGAACGGCAGGGAGGGGTGGAGGTAAGAGGGGGTGGTGGAAACGGTTCCAGCTTCAAACTAAATTAGAAAACCACCTTACACATTCTCAAGCATCTGCGTTTCAAAGCCCATTAAGTTAACGATGAGAATTCGCATAGCTCTGGCCCTACCAGATGAGTTTAGCTAATGCTATCATGAAAGCTTTGATAGAATTTCAGAAGGATTTACATTGAATTGGGTCTGTTATTTTCAGGGATACTTGTGGATAACTTGCTCTTAGTATAAGGGAAATTTCTCCTTATTTTGTCTACAAAATTATAGACCTCCTCCACTTAAATATTCCATTTACCATTTATCTCCAGCTACAATTGGATCATGCATAGCTTATGAAAGTCTACTTGTTACCAGGATATGACAGTGTTTGACATCCACTTTTCCTTCTGAGACTGTTCCACCTATGGCTGTTCTGGGGAACAGATTTTGTTTCGGGAACCAAACACAGTGCTGTTACATAAAGTCTGACTGATAGGAGTTAAGGTGGGCGAAGGTTATCAAAATCTGAAAATCAAGGGAAAGAATATATTATCATTAAGGAGGTGGGAGGATAGACTTGCCTGTGCTGACTTGATGATTAGCTGGAAGCACCAGCCTCCGTTACAGACCCAAGAACTGAGCGGGTCTGGCATCCTGGAGAACTGCTGACCTCAGGATGCAGGAATGCCCTTGTCAAAGGGGTCCCCTGCAGCAGTCGATCTGGTCACAAGGAAAATCTTCTTTGCTCATCTCCTATATGTCTCACTAGACTGGAATATTAGAACTCGAGAAGGAGTGGCCTCAGCCACTTGGAGCCAACAATGAGTTAAGGGAATTAAAAAAGAGACATTTTTAAAAAATCAGCCTCACGGTTATATCGACTCTAACATCTCTCCCCCTTTTCATCTCTCCCTTCCCCTCCCTATTCATTATCTCACAATTCTTGCACTTAACCATTCTTTGTCTCTGTCATACACAGACACAGGTACTTACACATTTAACCCCTCCCCAGTTTCTTTTCTGCAAGAAATATATGCCACAGCATCACTCTCCTGGTAGCAAAACAACCATTGTGTTAGGTTAAAACCTACAGCTGTAAAGTACTCATTAAATTTCCCAACTGATTGCCAATCTTCCTCATCCATTATCCTACATGGATACGGGCTTAAAATGCCAGAGCGTAACACACAGGCTCTGTAAATAGAGCAAACATAACGTTTATTTCTACTTTCATAATTCTATGAATATTTTCATTCAAACAGTCTCATTTATCAGATTTAGCCTCTAGCAAAGACAAGACTCTTTCTCTGTTCTGATCGTTAAGTACTTGGCTACCAGAAGGAAGACTGGATTTTGGATGAAGAATTTATTCTGTGTTGGCTACATTGTGTCTCTATATGTCCCATGATATTCTTAATGAAGATGACTCACTAAACCTGTCACTGATAAGAAAAAAATACCCGATGGTAAACCACAGTGCAAATTGCATGCACACACACACACACTCACACACACACACACACACACACACACACAAATAGGTGCGTGCACACTACAAAAATGCTAAAGCCAGGAACAAAAATCTTGACTTAAATACTAGACAAGGAAAACTCCTTTTGTGAGAAAGGCATCGTGCAATATAACTTTTCAGTGGGGAACTTGAGTTACCAATTGCTAGTATTCATAGCAAGCCTGATGATAATAGAATGTGTGTTCTTTGTTGAAAAAAGATCCTATCTATTGACACTTCCTGTATTACAAAAAGAAGGCCGAATCCTTTTGCACACTGCTTTGTCAAGATAGCAGAAAATACCCATCGGTTGTGATGGTGACTCTATTGTTGTGCTCTTGGTAAGTTATTAAGAACAATCCTGTCTGTAAAAGGGTGAAAAACAAAAACCTTGGGCAGTGAAAGATTACACATTCCAAGAATGTCAACTAATTTCCTGCAACAGAGCATAATGAAAGCTCATGTGGACATTATGTATTATGCTTTGATCTGTAAAAAAAAAGGAATAAAAAAAGAAAAAGCATCATTGTATCTTCTGGTGTCCAGACATAAAATTCATTTAAATGAATATTTAAATGGTAATTATAAGCAACTTTAAAAAGACTGTCAATATTGTATGCTATTTTAAACAACAAAACTTTCTCTTCATACTCTTAGTAGTTTTACATTTTAGTGAAACAGGCTAAAAATAGCACAATGCATATTGCTAGGTTTTGATCATTAAAATTCTTCATCTGTGGGCTACTAGCCATAAATAATCAACTTGAGAAATTAAACCAAACTAGACGGCTTTCTTGTTCCTTCTATCCATTTCTGGCTTTTTGAACCTTCTCCCCACCACTTGCTTGACCAAAGATAGCCTAAACAAAGGCCAGCTATTTGCCAAATCTTTCAAATCAACCTGCATAAATCAAACGAGAATTACCTTATTCCTTGTTTCACCAAAAAGGAACTTAGGGACATATCTAAATCTTTCCCTGGAGAAGAGAAATAGGATTGGCCAGAGAGACAAACGATAAACCTGCCAGTCAAGGTTTATGATAGAGAAACAGCAGGAAATATCTATGGAGCTGTTTACAGCTTGTCTAGCTGACTAATGGAAGACCACATATGACTTACTTTGACAATAGCTCAAACTCTGGCATTTCCTTCTACTGTAGTAAGTGGTGTGGTGCCCTTGAACCAGGGAAGCAGTGCACTGGGGAAAAACACAGGCTTTGCTGGTAGAGAAACCTAGGTTCGAATCTTTAAGAGGCCAATCTTTAAGTCAGATGGATGGCTTTGGCAATTTTTTAATGAGTCTGAACTTCTTAACTGTAAAATGGATATAAAAATCTATTCCTAATGCTGCCAAGTGAAAAACTAGAGATAATATACAAAAAGTACCTAGAATACATCTTTAAGTACCACTGGGAGCACTATAGGAACTGATCTAAAGAAGGCAGAATGGAGGAATGAGATTTTGTTGAGGACATACATAGGAAAAGGGTGGGGATTAGGATAAAACAAATACCTCTGTAGCGAAAAGTCACTTAAGATTCAATGAGCAGAATGAGGCAGAGAAGCTGGACGGTGGAGTCTTGGAGAAGGCAGAGCCATCATAAACTAGAGCCACTCTACTGCAATTGGTCTTATCAGATACGTTTCTGAAAGCCCCTTTAATAAGAGTCACTGTAAAAAGTAGTGCTCATGGGGAAAGTAGCAATAATTGTGCTTAAAATCAACTTTGTGAGCTGCAATGCAGTCTTGGCAAATACTCATTTTTTATTTTCATCACCCATTTGGTGTATGCCAAGTTGGCATATTCAGAATTTCCTCTATTATTCAATCTAAGAACAGTACTTTTAGTTGGAGGTTGTTTCACTACTTTGTTGACTAATAATTCATCAGAAATATGCAGTTAAGGGCTTTCATGTTAAGTTGGCATCACTGCCACTGATTTAAAAGTGTTGCTGTCTTTTAAGCAAGAGCTGAAGTGCAGTTCTTCTCCATATGCTTGGCAGAATTGGTCCATCTGTAGGATGCAGTGCTAACCCCTCCGTGCCTTGGCATAGTAGCTACACAGATCAGTGCCTCTGGGCTTGTTCCAAGTACAAAACCACATAGATGTGCAGCAATAAATCATAAATTTTAACTCCCCTGAACAAGGTTTGCCATGGGATGTGTAAGTTGATTTACTTTTGTAAACATCTGTTAAGTGTCTTTTCATGCAAGTCACTATATAAACATTATTTAAGTTTTCAGCAATCTTGTCCAGAGCCCCCCAAATCTGCAGAAACTATTTTATTTTACCTCAAAAGCCATTTTACACTGGATAAAAAGGCCACATACAAAGTTTCAAAGCTCTATGTTTCAGAAACCTACCAATATTCACTATGGTGTGATGGGAAATAAATCTTGCATAGGCAAAGATTTCTTGGACAGCATAGAAAAAGCATTTCTTGGTCAGCACAGACTCCCATAAAAGACAAAAATTGATCAATGATACTTTATCAAAATTAAAAATGTTTGTTTATCATAAGACTCCATTAGGAAAATAAATTGACAGACGAGGAGAAAATGTTTGTAATATGTATTTAACAAAGGACACATATCCACAATACATAAAAATTACTATAAATCATTAATTTAAAAAATGCAATCAATATTGCAAAAGTTTTGAACAGACATGTTCCACAAGAAGATATATAAGTAGCCAAGAAGCACATGAAAGACTTTTCAACATCATTAGTCATCAGTAAAATGCAATTTAGGCTGGACATGATGGTTCATGCCTGTAATCCTAGCACTCTG
Source organism: Lepilemur ruficaudatus (assembly GCA_963574885.1). Taxonomy (NCBI): domain Eukaryota; kingdom Metazoa; phylum Chordata; class Mammalia; order Primates; family Lepilemuridae; genus Lepilemur; species Lepilemur ruficaudatus. Next base: position 16,344 of record CAUYRT010014690.1, read on the forward strand.
GGAGGCCAAGGCTAGAGGATCACTTGAGCTCAGGAGTTCGAGACCAGCCTGAGCAAGAGCAAGATCCCATCTCTACTAAAAATAGGAAAAAAAAAAAATAGCTAGGTGTGGTGGCGCATACCTATAGTCCCAGCTACTTGGGATGCTGAGGCAGGAGGATCACTTGAGCCCAGGAGTTTGAGATTGCTGTGAGCTAGGCTGTTGCCACGGCACTCTAGCCCAGAAAGCACAGTGAGACTCTGTGTGAAAAAAAAAACAAAACAATGCAATTTAAAGCCAATGAAATACCACTTTACATTCACTAGCATGGCTAAAATTTAAAACACCACCACCACCAAGTGTTAGCAAGGACATGGAACGTCTGGAATGTTCATTCATTGCTAGTCGTAGTGTAACACAGTAAACCACTTTGGAGAACTGTTTGACTTCCAGCAATTCTTCTCCTACTTATTTACAGAAGAGAAATGATAACATATAGCCACAAAAAGATTGACTTGTATAAGCATATTAGTAAGCGTTTTTACTTATAATAGCCAAAAACTGAAAATAGCTCCAATGTCCCTTAATAGGCAAATGGATATATACATTGTGGTATTTTCATATAATGGAAAACTATTCAGGACTGAAAAAAAAAGAACCATTGACATACACAGCAACCTGGATGAATTTCAAAAGCATCATGCTGAATGGAAGAAGCTGGACACAAAAGGCTATATAGAGTATGATTCCACTTATATGAAATCTGAATTTAGACAAAATTGATCTTTGGTTATAGAAGTCAGATAGTGGTTGAGAGGAGAACGTGACAGGAAAGAAACACAGAGATGTTTTCGGTGGAGATGGAAATGCTCTAATCTTGTTTTGGACAGAGGCTACTAGGGTGTACACAAATGTCAAGACTAATGACTAAGAAGCCTCCACATCTGGTAATAGCCACATAGCTCCTGCCAGACCATTCCACCCACAGATAATAACTATAAACTCTGGGAGAAATGTAAGAAACCACTACCTGAAGCTCCTAGAGAGTGACAAAATCAGACAGATACTGGAAGGTGCATAACACTTGGACAGAGAAAACAAAACTGAGAGAGTTTCATATTTGTATGGCTTTCAGCATAAGGGCAAGCTATAGTCTATACCATGCAGAGCAGCTACAATTCAGAAATGTGCTGCCTTCCTAGCTCAAAGAACAAAGCAACAGAGGTTGGGTTAATCACTGCAGCTGGAAAGTGAGGAAATCATCCCCCCCGAAAAAAAAAACAGAGAGGGAGCCTCAAATACTGTATGTGCACCCTGCGCAAACCTTCTCCTAGCCCCTAATGTATGCACGTGTACTTCTAGCATCCAACTAAGGCTAAAAGACATGAACTGAAATTTTAGCTGCCTCTGAATGCAAGGCAGACAGTTTGTGGTTTGAGTCAAATTATCTGGCTGCCAGCACAAAAAAATCAATATTGTTTCAGCAATATGGTACAATCTAATGTCTCTACAACATATCACTTATCCAGAATATAATCCAAAATTATTCAACAAAGAAAGAGGAAATTATTACCTACACTCAAGAGCAAAAACAATCAATGGGGACTGGCCCCAAGATGATCCAGATGTTGGAGTTAGCAGGCAAGGAATATAAAGCAGCTATTACAACTATGCTGTAGGATGTAAAGGAAAGTGCTCATAATGAGGTAAAAGATAAGAAATACAGTAGAGAAATCCAAACTAGGGGGAAAAAAAGACACAACTGGAAATTTTATAACTGAAAAATTAAATACTTGAAATAAAAATTCAATGGATGGGCTTACTAGCAGATTGGAAATTACGAAAGAGTTATTGACTTTTATGTCAGAGAAACAGAAATTATGCAATCAGAAGAAAAGAGAGAAAAAAGATTGAAAATAATGAATAGGACCTCAGGAACCTATGGGGCAATATTAAAAGATGTAATATATACAGTAATTTCAGAGACCAAAAACAAGAGGAAAGAGAGAATGAGTTCCTCCCCAAAAAAATTATTTTAAGAAATAATGGCTGAAATTTTTCCATATCTGGTGAAAGACAAAATTTGTAGATTCAGGAGTCTCTGTCAACCCTGAGTCTAGGTGATAGGATATGGATGGTCACTGTACAAGGTCTTTCAATTGTTGTCTATGTTTGAATATTTTCATAATAAAATGCTGAAAAATAGCTTTAAAACTCATCAAAACACTTACTACCTGCATATTTTATTGTATGTTAATTATATACATCATTTTTTAAAGTAACTAATTCTAGAATATATTAGATGGATATTCAAGCTTCAGGTATTAACTGGAAGGTAAAATATTCAACACCTTTGTGACTCTTGCTTAATATAGGTAAAGTGTGGCCCATGGGAAAGGGTGCAGACAATTGGCATGATCTGTTTTGGGTCTGCTCCCAAAGAATCGGCCCACTCATCAATCCTCATGTCATTTAGTAAAAGTTCTTCATCTCGTAGATAGATACATCTAATGAAAAGCCTAAATTTACTCAGAACTCAGTTTCTTCTCTACAATACGTGTAGGCAAGAAAAGAATTGCTTCATCCAGCCCCTGTCATGTCTAATATTTGTTGTCATCACTGGGATCTTTGGAAAAGGATAATAATAATTCTGTAATTCTGGGAAATCTTCTATGACACAGGGTGAACCAAGTTAGCCCTAGACAATCCCTGTCCAAAGTCAAGGACGGAGTTTCACTTGGCCCCGTTTGGATCCAGCAGGTTTGAACATTTTCAAATAAGCATCACAAACTCTTAACAATTGAAGGGAACCGACATTAACAACCAGGTGAATTTTTTAAACATACAAAAATCACCCCCCCGCGAAAAAAGGTAATGTGGTATGATTAAGTTCGTACAGAACTGACATCACATAGGGTGAAAGGGAAAAAAACACCTACAATAAAATATTATGCCTGTCCCTGTTTTCAATTTCCTCCCACACTTCTCCTGCTTCTGTTGAAGCTTGTTATTGCTAAAGCACTTTTTTTTTTATCATAAAAAGAGCTACAGTTCTAAAAGAGACAATTGGCACCCAAATTCAGCTGAGGTGTTAGAGGCAATTAAATTGTGTTTGGTAATTTCTTTCCTGGGCATTTGGTATTATTATGGTTGTCAGTGTGCCCAGAAGAGGGGTGCTTTCTATTAATCATAAATACAGAAACATTACAGATATTATTCTTAGAAATATTAGAAAATTAGAAATATTATACTCATCTTTGACTATTTCTTTTTGAAGCCAAAGAGATAGATTGCATCAAGCACTATTGTAGAAATAAAAGCAGAGACCTAGCTACTGATAAAAAGAGATATGTGTTCAATTACCAATCAAAACATATAATTAACTTCAAAAGGCTCATTTCCTAATTCGGGGTGCATTAAATCCAAAACATTACTTCCAGAGTAGATCTAAAGCATAACCAAATTTCTTTAAACAATAAGCCCTGAAGTCTCCAAGACCACAACACCGTGAAACCATGAGACTGCAGTTTTAGGCATATCCACAGACCATGAGCCCGTGAGATTAAAGACCATGAGAAAGGGAGACAGCGCAATGATGAGATGTTGAGAACACAGACTGCAAGACAGCAAGTTTCAAGACTGCCAAATGTCCGTGTGACATTGTGAGGTCACAAGTTTATGATGGAATGCAGTTTTGGGGCCTTCTCTAAGACAACTGACTTATTCTACTAAGCAGTTAAGTGAACAAAAAGAACTTAAAGATTTTGTTGATTTATTTGGAAATAACCCATCTTAGATCTCTTTGTCTTTTTGAAACAGTCATTTGGGTAGTCAATTTACAAATTCATTGAAATTATAGGGAACTTCTGGCCTTAGGATAGTCAAGCAGAGATGTTTCTTCACCTCTTTGCTCTTGGTAATCACTCCATGCTAACAAGAGCAAGAAGCACAAACTCCTATTTGATGAGATTTGCAACGCTCAACCACAAAATGGGAAGACAGTAAACAGCTGGAAAAATACTGCAACTTAACCGGGACAGTGGAAGGTCAAATCTAAATTTTTCAGAAGGTGATATGAACAAGCAACAAACAGATTTGCTTTGCAAACCCAGGGAAAGGCTCTGATACTCTAAAAGATGAGGTTCGGGGGGAGGAGACAAAATGCAGTGGTTTTATTTGAAATCTGTTTCAAGAGCAGTTAGATACCAGTGCTTCACCCCTTCCAAACAATCAGGCCACTTTCCTTCCTCTTCCACTACTAAATATAAAAGGTAATTTCTTCAGCAAAAGAAAATCAAAGAGATATTCAGAAACACTGGGCACAGAAGGTGGTAGTAACATACTAAACTGCAATCAGGATAAAAGTCTGAATACTAATGCCTACTTTCCCAATTGACAGAATGCCTGTAGTCAGGTTTTAAACATCCCTTGAGACAAGAGCTTGGAGGATCTGTCTCTGGAGAAAGTGAATCAAGCCAGAAAAATGAAACCAGATACTGACATTTTGGGATTCCCCAACGTATCTGGGAAGGTTAAACGTCTTAATGAGTAGACAAAAAAAAAAAAAATCTAATGGTGTAAATATACACATGTTTAATTCTGACTCATGTCAGGGTCATTCCATCATTCAGACACCTGGGCTGATGGAATCGCCACCATCTTCAACATGTGACTTCCAAGGTCATTTTCAGAAGCTCATTTTCACTCTAGTCATATGGAATTAGATTAGGGTATTTTAATGTGCCAAGCCTGGAAGTAGTAAAAATCACTTCTGCTAACATTCCACTGTATGAAACTCAATCATAAAGCCTTTCTTAATGGCAAAGAGTCTGGAAATGGATTTTGGTGAACACTTGGAAGTTTTTGCCACACCAAATCAAACAGCTAGATCCATGACATGACTTGACACAGGAGCCCTCCAACCAGCAAGCCCTGTCTCTGCAGAGAGCCTTTTGGAACTCAGACATGGCAAAGTATAAACAAGCATCCATGAAACAAGATTAGGACACAAATGGAACCGTAGGAAATCTAGAAAGGATTCTTGGAATTAAAAGTGTGACAGTTAAAATGAAACATTCAATTAAAATGTGGAAAAATAAAACTGAAGAAATCTCCCAGAAAGAGAAGTAAGCAGGGAAGGGGAAAACTAAAAAGAAAGGAAAGGAAAATTTATATACAGAGATGTAAAGATCATTTCAACAGCAATAGTGGAAGTTAGAAGCAAGAGATCAATATCTTCAAAAGATTGAATAAAAATGTATCCCCAGCCAAATGATTAACCAAGTGTGAGGACAAAGTACAGAAAATTTCACATATACACAACTGCAAAAAAAAGAAAAAAATTATCTTCCATGAATCCTTACTTAGGAAGCCAATGAGCAATGAGGTCAACCAAAATAAGAGAAGAAACCAAGAAGGAGGAAAACACAAGATGGAAGAAATAGGACATCCAAAAACAGGAACAAAGAGGTGAAGAAAACTCTTAGGATGATGACAGAGAGATGTCTCAGTAAGAGAGTCGTGTAGCAGGCCTAGAGAAAAACAAGTACAGATTGAAAAATTGGACAGAAGTCAACAGGAGGGGTTGTCTTAAGGAAAAAGAAAGAGGAACTGATCATCAAAATAGATTTTACCATATGGAAACATTTTATTGAGAGGTGTTTAATATAGCTAGTGGATAATATGGCAAAACTTCACTGCAGGGTCAAAGAAACTAAGCAACTGGAAAAATAAGACTATTAATTACAGAAAGAATAAAAAACTATACAAGAAATAGAATACAATATACAACAACACACAGTAAGCAATATTTACATAGCCTATTACTTATCTGTTGATATATAACAAATTACCTCAAACTTAGAGTTTAAAGCAACCCACATTTATTTTCTCACAATCTGTGGTTCAAGAATTTGGGCATAATTTAGCTGGGTCTTTTGCTTCATAGTTTCTCATAGGCTGCAATCAAGGTGTCAGCCCAGGGACTATGGTCTTATCTGAAGGCTCAACTAGGGAAGAATCTGCTTCTGCATTCACTCAATAGTTGTTGGCACCATATGGTTTCTCTAAAGCTGTTATAAAGACTCCCAGTGCCTCACTGGTTGTTGGCTGAGGCCACCTTCAAATCCTTGCCACATGGGCCTCTCCAGTATAGCAGCTTGCTTATAGTGATAAGGACAGTCTGCTGGAAAGCCAAAAGTTATAATCTTGTGTAACCAAATCACAGAGATGGCATCCATTCAAACAGAGTCATATTCTATTGGTTAAAAGCAAGTTACTCAAGGGGATGGGACTACACAAGGCCATAAATGCCATGAGGTGGACACAATGAAGGGCCATCTTAGAGGCTGCCTAATGTATGTAGTCAAAATAATTTTTCAGTTTTTACAGGTTGAATTCAATGTTACAGATTAAACTAAAAATTAAATAGGATTCTAGTGAAAAGATAGAGAGAGAAGAAAAGAAAATTTCTCATCTACCATGTAGGAAATCCATAGACAATAGGATTTAATAGATATTAGCCAAAAGATCGAATAAAAACATGGCATTTAGCAATATGAAGTAAGTATCAGGAGAAATCTCAAAAAAGTTGGCAGTAAATATCTCTGGAAAGAGGATGGGGTAGGAGGTCTGCTTTTTTTTATTACTTGACACTATTTCAGCATATATTACTTAAATACAATAAATATTAAATAAATTTTAGAAAGTAGTCGAGATGATATTATTATCCCTTTTAGTAGTTATATCAAGAAAACAATAATAAATATACAATTTTCCTTTAAGCCCCAGCTAATAAAATCATAAACGAGTATAAATTAATGCCAAACCAAGAATCCAGAGCAGGATTTTTTCATCTAAATAACATTAACTAGAGACTTGACATTTCTCAAATAAATCTAAATGGGCTGAATTTTGATCGCTAAAGGAAAATTCTAATGTTAATCACGTTAATTAGATTTCATAATTTAAAAAAGTATTTTTTATTACTCTATTCACTTTATGATTTTTTTATGTTGGTTGTGTTGATTTCTACCTTTTAACATGTAAAAAATATTATCAAATATTCGTTATTATTTCCAGTTTTTTCTTCAGTAAGTACAGCAGGCTTTATTTAAATTTTATATTTTTGTGTGAGTGTGTGTGTGCTCACAAATACAAAGGACATATTGTTCATGTATATTTTTTAATTTTTGACATTTCCTCATGACCTTTCTTGAACAAAGTCCCCTCTTAGAGTTAGTTACTACATCTTAAGATGTACTCATAAAATATTTTTTTGGTAATTTAAAAAAAGTGTTTACTTAGATTAAAAAAAAAAGAGATAGGTTTGCGACCTCTATTGCTCTCTGCATTTCTTAGAAAGTATAAAAGAACCTATTTAGCAAGACTGTTTTCTTTTTATGCATAGACATCACATAAGGATAACAAGAATAAAATTTTTTCTTTCTTTCTCATGCAACTTTTAATTATTTCTAAAGGCAACTGAGGGTGTATTTTTATTTGTTATTTTGAACTGCCTATTTTATTGGATTTTTTTTCAGTTTTCTTGACATAATAGATGTACCACTTTTGGATTTAGACTTAAATTTTAAATTAGAGGCAGAATGACAAATAAAAACATAAAATCCATTCAGGAAGTTGGTGGTAGGGAAATTTTTCATTTTTTAGAAGAAAATAAAGGAGATAGCATTTGTTGAACACATCCTATGTGCTAGACACTGTGTAAGATATTATACATCAGTTCGAAGTTGTAATAATGGCCAATTGAAAAATATTTTATCACACTTCAGTTAGTATCAGTTGGCTATAAATAAAATTGAAATCATTAAATTGCTCACTTGACTTCTATTTATTTCATAAGTAAAGTCATTCACTGTCTTATTCATCGCTGTATCTCCGGAACCTACTCCACCAATAATGATCAAATATAGTAGACTTAATAAAAATTTGTTGAACTCTCAAAGACAATTAGTGATTTAGCAATGATTGCCTTGTGACTATAGTTTATTAAAATACAAAGAGCTGCTGAATCGTTGTCTTATTGATTCTTTGAATCCCCAGTTCAAGAGAGCAGAGAAAGGGAAAATACATGCAAAGATGGCATATGGAGAATTCTGAGCATAACTTGTAAGCCAGAGTACAGCCAGTGAAAGATTCTGGCCTACCATGAATGTTGTGGTCTGATAATGTTTCGAACGATTTTCAAGACTAACCACTGCTTTCTGCTTTATTTCACATGGCTTCCAAGACTCCCTCAGGCACAGGAGTTGCTTTATTCTTTTGTACTCGAGCTTGAAAAGAGAGTTTCTCTTTATTGCATTGCTTTTGGTGCATGGCATCTGAAGGCAAAAGCTTAGCCAGAGACAACATTTGCCCCTGGTGCAATCAAGTGGATAATACCAACCCTTCTAAGTGTGACCTTTCTTCTGAGAACAAAGTGCTTTACAAATATTATCTGACTGAACTCAGAACCCCAGCAGAGAGGCTAGGAGAGAAGGACCAGTAGCAAACTATTTCACACCTGAGAGAATCAAAGGAAAAGAGACTTACCCACTGAGATGTGAAGAAATTTTAACCTCTTAACTACTAGAGGCAAATCATCCAAGAAATAATTTGAAGATGAGTTTGCCTCCTTTACAAATGGACAAAGGCTAAAACAGCCCACAGTGCTTGCATGTATTCTGCTTAAATAGTAGCCATCCTAGCTGCACAGATTCTGGCATTGCAAATGGTCCCTTGATCAAGGAAATTGCCTGACAGTACCTTAAGCCTAGTGGGCTCTTGACAAATGATCATTAAATTGGTTTGGAAAACGTGACAGTGATATTTGGCATAAAAATAGAACAATTTGCCATAAGCACTGTCAATGGAAAGAACCCAAACTCTGTAAAATAATTTACAGAGATTTACTTTAAACCAAGTATGTGCACCATGGCCTGAAGAGCCATGCCCAAGAAGCCTTGAGCAAGTGGTCTCACTGTGGTTGGGTTACAGTTGGTTTTATGCATTTCAGAGAGACATGAATTACACATAAAATCACAAATCAATACATGGAAGGCATACATTGGTCTGGCCCCAAAAGGCAAGACATCTCAAAGCAGGGCATTGCAGGTTATAGGTGGGTTTAAAGATTATTTGATTTGTAATTGGTTAAAGAAATGAAGCTTTGGCTAAAGGCTTAGACTGTTCTAAGTTAAGTTAAGGAAGTCTGTTAATCAGAGACAAGCCCCTGGACATACACTGTAACAGGGAATAGCCTGAAAAAAATGGCAAAACTGTTTTCTGTCTCTTTAAAACCTCACTCACTCTTTTTGGGTACTAAAACATACATCCCTGTCTCAGGCCAGTAGTTGGGAGGGAGAGGGGAATGTCCTTTGTTCTTTGTGCTACAGGAGATGGCCCAACAATGGAACAGTCTGGCAGAGGTCCTGGGCGAGGTCACAGGATTGTCTTCAGCAGAGATGGGACAGAGATGGGACAATCAGAATCATCAACTGTAGTTAAACAACAATGGCCTAAAACTGAAAACCATCCCTTTGAAAGCTCTGGATTTCTGCTTATGATTAGCAAAATTGGTACTTTAAGATGGGAGTCTGCCATTTTCCTCATTGCTGGCAAATTAATAAGTCTCTCTTTCCTTCTCCTCAAACCACTTTTCCTCCTTCTTCTGATTCAGTCTCAGGAACAAGTGCCAAGCTTTCCATAACAATACTGGACATAGACTCAGACTCAAAGGATCTGTTAAGTAAATGGATGACCTGCAGGTGTGGTTTAAGCTTTGGCTTGCATAGACTTAGGCTTGTCAATGAGTTACAAAGGATGTCTCCAAGAAGGGAAGGAAGGCATGACCAGACATGTCTGACCTCCCTTCTCATGGCCAGTAACTCAGCTTTGGAGTATTTCTGGGGTCCCGTTGGCCAAGAAAGGGTCCATTCAGTAATGTGGGAGGCTTAAGATTTTATTTTAGTTCACATTATGATACATAAGATAACGTCTGCAATAACCACCACAGCAACCCTAACAGGGAGATGTAGACAGCATGAGGTCACGGGTGATGGATTTGGATTGCATCTACCCATAGAAGGGTTTGAAAATTAAAATACATATAAGTTTGTGTATATATATATATGTATATATATAAACGAGCACTTATATATACATAGTATATATGTATATACACTGAACTACATACATATATCAGTCAATAACGAATGAAATGTACGAACAGTTGGAGTCTGAATTAAAACAATTATTTATCAATTGATCTGTGTGTGGACATTTTTACTGCGTTATTCATTGTAATGACAAGAAACTAGTAAACAATATGGTTTTGCCCTAGGAAAGTTAAAGTTTCAGCTGAACAAAGACTTCCATTTGTTAGACATGCAAATCCTGCTGGTCCACTTACTAACTGTGAACTTGCACAGGTTACTGAATCTCTCTATGCCTCAGTTTCATCTGCAAAATGAGGATGATGATAGTATTTACTTCATGGTGTCATGTAAGAATTAAATAGGTTAATAATGAAAAGGACATGTAGCAGTGCCCAGTATAGGCTAGTTATCTCTGTTGTTGTTGCTGCTAGGTGCTCATCATCAGATGAATGGATAACAAAATGTGGTATACATATATATGCTAAAAAGAAAGAAATCCTGTCATTCGTGACAATGTGGATGAACCTAGAGGATGTTATGCTAAGTAAAATAAGCCAGACACATAAAGGAAATACTATGTGATCTCACTTGCATGTGAAATCTAAAAAAGTCAAACTCACAAAAACAGAGTACAAGAGTGGTTGCCTGGGGCTGGCGGATGGGGGAAAGGGGATATTGGTCAAAAGATACAAGCTTTCAGCTATAAGATGAATAAGTTCTGGAGACTTAATGTACAATATGGTAATTATGTTTAATAATAATGTATTGTGCACTTGAAATTGGCTAAGAAAGTAAATTTTAAGTATTTTCACACAAAAAAGGTAACTATGTAAGGTTATGGATATATTAATTAGCTTTACTGGGGAAAGCATTTCACAGTGGATACGTTTATCAACACATTATGTTGTACAGAAGCCGAGAGTGGAATCGTAGTTACAGAGACTGGGGAGGGTGGGGACAGGAGGATGGGGAGAGGTTGGTACAAAATTAAAATTAGATACGAGGAATAAGTTCTAGTGTTCTATCACACAGTAGGGTGATTATGGTTAAAGTATTGTATGTTACAAATTGGCCAGGCGTGGTAGCTCACGTCTGTAATCCTAGCACTCTGGGAGGCCGAGGCAGGAGGATCACTTGAGGACAAGAATTCAAGACCAGCCTGAGCAAGAGCGAGACCCCCGTCTCTACTAAAAATAGAAAGAAATTAGCTGGGCATGGCGGCGCATGCCTGCAGTCCCAGCTACTCAGGAGGCCGAGGCAGGAGGATTGCTTGATCCCAGGAGTTTGAGGTTGCTGTGAGCTAGGCTGACTCCATGTCTTTCTAGCCCAGGCAACAGAGCAAGACTCTGTCTCTACAAAAAAAACCCAAAGTATTGTATGTTACAAATTAGCTAAGAGAGAGGCTTTTGAATGTTCTCACCACAAAGAAATGATAAACACATGAGGTGATGGATACATTAACTACCCTGATTGGATTATTATATAACATGTGTATCAAAACATCAAATGTACTCTCTCTCATGAATATGTACAATTATAATGTGTCTATTTAAAAAATAATGCTGCGTGCCTTAAATATATATAATTTTGATTTGTCAATTATACCTGAGTAAAGTTGAAAAAAAGAAAAAATAATGTTGTATTATTCTAATCCTATATTACCAGCAAGTAAAATAAAACCCCGAAATTCACTGTAATAAACTTTTCTGTAGGCTTCTAAGTGATACTAAGATTGTAATTTTTAAAATAGCCTTTATATGGTAGAATTATAGTCTGATTTTTTTTATTTGTTTTTGCTATTGTGATTATTTCAAATATGTACCGATGACCAGTCTAAGTCAGGGGAATATTTACAATGTAAATAATGAAATGCTTATAAACTGTCCCTCTTATAACTGTTACTGTAGATAGCATAGCACACTGTTGCTTCTTTTTTCTTTTTTTTAATTTAGTCTCCATCAGAGGAAGATAACACTGTTCCCATATATCCTGAATTAGCATTTTTTTAATGCTTGAGGATACGATTTATTTTTTCATTTTTAAAAAACTTATCAGTAAAATTATTTTTAGTTTAATCAAGGTGTGTAAATATCTTTTCTTTGAGTCATGTTTACCAGGGACACAAACTAAGGGTTGGCTTTAGATAAAATTGTAAAAAGATAGCATTTGGTTTTATGCTCCTAGTTTACCCAATCTGTTTTCTTAACCTTCCCCAGCCCCCACCTTCCACGTTCTCCCCTGTCCTCCAGAGCGAACTGTGTCTATCCCATCCACCTGATGTAACCCATCAAAACCTGTCTTAGAAGAAAACACTGAAACTAACATACCATCATCTCCCTTCATCTCAAAATATTTCCCTACAAAGTAATAACTGAATTTTAACAAGACATAATACCTGAGCTTCTAACATCAGGGTATCTTTAATCCTGGGAATATGTTTGGTTACCAGAGTATGAAAAGTCACAGGGTAAAAATGGGACACCTTCTTAAATGTAAACATTAATGATAAGTCATTTTAAGCATTTGTCTAATAAAACAAGCCTGGCTACATTACAAATGGGGATGGCAGAGTACCCCAGAATTTTAAAGATAAAACACAAAACTGTAAGGAAATCTTATATTTGTAGTAAGCTATTTGAGCCAAAGCCCTTAAAGCCACCCACTCCTCTGCCCTCAGAAGGGCATCTGTAGAAAAATTTAAGTAGCACTGTTTTCAGTTAAAGAGACGAAGTCTTAATGTGTAATTTCCATAAGATACCATAAATTAGCATAAATTAGCAAGAGGATGATACTAACTTATGCTAGTGATAAGATGATAGTAAAATACCATAAATTAGCAGGAGGATGATGACTCCCACTTAATAGAAAGAAGTTGAAGTTCCAGCATTTACTGACTGTGTGATCTTGGGCAAGCCACTTAACCTCTCTAAGTTTCCGTGTCTATGAACTGGGAATGAAGGCTCCCAGTTCAGGGTTCTTCACAAGCACTGGTGAAGCTGAAGGAAGATGATTGTGAACACATTTTATAGACGATAAAATGCTACATAAAGGCAACTTACTCTTGTTTCTGTTTTTGCTTCGCCATGTGTTTTGCGGAAATGTTCCAAGGCCTTCTCCAAACCCTGGAATCCCATTCCGGCACAGCTAAGCCCCACCTTGCCCACTAACTGCTCGTCTCCTGCTTTTGTGTAGTCATACTTCTGGGCTGTTTCTTTAAGAGACAGGGTCTTGTTCTGTTGCCCAGGCTAGAGTGCAGTGGCACATTCATAGCTGAAGCAGTCCTCCCACCTCAGTCTCCCGAGTAGCTGAGACTATAGGTGAGCTCCACCATGCCCAGCTAATGTTGTTTTATTTTTACTTTTTGTAGAGACAGGGTCTCCCTACGTTGCTCAGGCTGGTCTCAAACCCCTGGTCTCAAGCAATCTTCCTGCCTCAGCCTCCCAAAGTGCTAGGATTATAGGCGTGAGCCACCACACCCAGCCTGCTTCTGAACTTTTGAGCTCAAGTTGCCAACTGCCTATGGAAGAGTGTCACCGTTTGATCATAAATAATTTTCCATGTTGTATATTAAGAACTTACACAGAGATAGAAAAACATGTCTACACTCTAAGGAATCTGTGCATGGTTCTTGCTCACAGCCCTCTTCTACCTGGGAGACCAACAGGAGCTTGTGAGGAATACAAGGTTAGTTTTGGTAATGCCCACCTGAGAGCCAGAAGTAGCTTGAGTAATCACATTCCTCTCTTTGGGACAAAGATTACTTCTATCTTTGGCTTATTTGCCATCTGTGTAACTCTCTCGGGGAGAAACAGATATATAGCTTTAGATTTGAGGCCCTCATTGGCTATTTACAAAAATAGAAAAATGCCTTCATCTGAACTTGAAACTCCTGCAGTGGGTTTAGATATAGAAAATGCTACTTCCAATGGAGAAAGGCAAGCCAGGCATATACATGCAGATATATCACACAGTCTTCCCCTCCCAGAAAGCACTCAAAGAGTCTTTTGGTTTTTTCTTGCAACTGCTTGATAGGGACAGTTTTCCTTTAAATTGTTACTGTGTTCTCCTTGGTGTGTGGACAACTGGAAAACTTGAGTCAGCCCTGGGGCTTAGGAATTGGCATGTTAGAGACACAAAATGCATGACCATTTTAAAGCTCCAAGAATAATACCTCTCAGCAAAAGGTATATTGGCACCCAGAAATTTGTGCTTTCCTAGAGATTCTCCTAGATAATGTGATCTAATTTATTCTACTCAACTTTGAAAGTTAGCACATCTGGCCTCTAATATCAGTTCTGCCACTGATTGTACAATTGGTGGACGGAGCCAGGCTCCTGCCTAGCTGACATTCAAGTAGGCCTGGGCTGCCATGGAAAAGGCGGATAAACATTCTAAAAGGATGAGAACAATCCAAGCTTTAATCTTTCCTTCAGCTTTGAGCAAGTTTGTTCAACCCCACAAACATACTTACTTTCAATTAGGACACATTCCTTATTATTTTCTTTCTGTCTTTCTTTCTTTCTTTCTTTTCTTTCTTTATTTCCTTTTCTTTCTTTCTCTTCTTCTTTCTTTATCCTTCCATTTTTTTTTGGATGAGGCCTTTTATATATATATATATATTTTTATTATTATTATTATTATCATTATTTCAGCATATTACAGGGGTACAAATGTTTAGGTTACATGTATTGCCTTACCCTGCCCGAGTCAGAGCTATAAGCACGTCCATGCCTCAGATGGTGCACACCGTACCCATTAGGTGTGCATATACCCAGCCTCTCTTTCCCCCTCCCACCTGCCTGACACCCGATGAATGTTATTACTATATGTGTACTTAGGTGTCAATCAGTTAATACCAATTTGATGGTGAGTACATGTGGGTGCTTGTTTTTCCATTCTTATGATACTTCACTTAGAATGGGCTCCAGCTCCA
>CAUYRT010014691.1:0-24317 GCA_963574885.1 Lepilemur ruficaudatus
TTTTTTTCTATATATATTTAGTTGGCCAATTAATTTCTTTCTATTATTAGTAGAGATGGGGTCTCGCTCTTGCTCAGGCTGGTTTTGAACTCCTGACCTTGAGCAATCCGCCCACCTCGGCCTCCCAGAGTGCTAGGATTATACGCGTGAGCCACTGCGCCCGGCCTACTTGTTGGTTTTTTGTTTTTGTTTTTGAGACAGAGTCTCACTCTGTTCCCCTGGCTGGAGTGCCATGGCATCATGCTGCAACCTCAAACTCCTGGGCTCAAATGATCCTCCTGCCTTAGCCTCCCAAGTAGCTGGGACTACAGGCACACCTCCACACCTGGATAATTTTTTCTATTTTTGGTAGAGATGGGGTCTTGCTCTTGCTCACGCTGGTCTGGAACTCCTGAGCTCAAGAGATCCTCCTGCCTCAGCATCCCAGAGTGCTAGGATTACAGGCATGAGCCACCACACCCAGCCAGTTTTTCTTTAATATTATTAGTAGCATTTTTTTTACTTAAGCTAGTTTTGTTCCAGTGAGGAGTCAAAGCCTCTCTTTACGCAGAGACCAGGTAACTTTGTTGGCAACAGTTGATTCATCTTCCCTTTTCTGTTTCCTCCTTCAGTTTATTTCTGGCATTTTGGCAGCCCTGAGTGCCATGGTCTCTCTAGAAATTCCACAAGTTAACATCATGACAAAAATGGATCTGCTCAGTAAGAAAGCGAAAAAGGAAATTGAGAAGTGAGTTCACTGTTTTTCTGTTGTTATCATATCTCAACTGCAGAGACAAACCTTCTGTTTTATTTAGATGTGAGGTTTGGTGAATCTATAAATCTAGTTTCCTGATTTATTTTTTCCTTTTATTCATCAGTCTTCTCTCTCTTTTTTAAAGATTTCTAGATCCAGACATGTATTCGTTGTTAGAAGATTCTACAAGTAACTTAAGAAGCAAAAAATTCAAAAAACTGACTAAAGCTATATGTGGACTGGTAAGCTTTTTATATTTAGTTTTTTCTAAATGACGTGGTCAAGTATTTGCCCACATCCAGTCTTAGGGAGGGGCTGTGGTAATCAGAAGTAAAAATGATTGTAAAACTCAAATGTAAGTTGAAAATTATGTATTTTACACAACTTCAGAATAAACGTTTCTTGAAATCCCCAACTCATAGATTGATGACTACAGCATGGTTCGATTTTTACCTTATGATCAGTCAGATGAAGAAAGCATGAACATCGTATTACAGCATATTGATTTTGCCATTCAATACGGTGAAGACTTGGAATTTAAAGAACCAAAGGTAATTTCTGATTCAGGATGTCTATTGGCTTTTTTTTTTTTTTTTTTTTTTGAATCAGAGTCTCACTCTGTTGCCCAGGCTAGAGTGCCGTGGCGTCAGCCTAGCTCACAGCAACCTCAAACTCCTGGGCTGAAGCAATCCTCCTGCCTCAGCCTCCCAAGTAGCTGAGACTATAGGCATGCGCCACCATGCCCGGCTAATTTTTTCTATATATTTTTAGTTGGCCAGTTAATTTCTTTCTATTTTTAGTAGAGACGGGGTCTCGCTCTTGCTCAGGCTGGTTTTGAACTCCTGATCTTGAGCGATCCTCCCACCTTGCCTCCCAGAGTGCTAGGATTACAGGCCTGAGCCACCACGCTCAGCTGTCTGTTGGCTTTTGATAATAATATTTGTCATCACTCACTGGCCTCCACAAAATCTAGGCAACTCCTTAAATTTTCATTTTTTGTTTGGGTGTTTTGTTTGTTTGTTTGTTTTCTGAGACAGGGCCTCACTCTGTTGCCTAGGTTAGAGTGCAATGGTGTTATCATAACTCACTGCAACCTTAAACTCCTGGGTTCAGGCGATTCTCCTGCCTCAGACTCCTGAGTGGGTGGGACTACAGGCGTGAGCTACCACGTCCAGCCTAAATTAGTTTTTTGTCTTAGTGGTGGCAGTTTCCTGGGCTTCTCTGGGTGATCTCTGAAATTGATACCTATACTCAACAAGTGGTACCAGTTTTACTCTACCTTTCATTGAGGGGATATTATTGAGTTAAGTCTCTTTGTGCTCAGAGTTTGGGTGTATGTGCCAAGAGGAGATAAAATCCAATTGAATTTAGGCTGCCCTCACATATGTCATATAGTTGCAAAAATCCTATCAACCGTGCTTTTTCTTAATATTAACAATTACCTCTGAGCAACAGCTGGAACTGGTGCTGGGTACTAGTTCCACATAGAGCATTATCTGAAAACATTTAAACATGTACTAGTTCTAACTGAGGGGAAATGAGTGTGTTTTCTATTTTGTGTTTCCTTTATGTCAGGAACGTGAAGATGAGTCTTCCTCTATGTTTGATGGATATTTTCAAGAATGGCAGGGTGAATGAAGAGTTTACTAAAAAGTAACTGGATATGAAGAGCTGTGTCCATACTAGCAGAACCTTCTTCTCTTCGAAGGATGCAATAGTAGAAATCTATTTATTTTAATGAAAAAAAAAATAGTACTCGTCTGTTTATCAGCAGTATGTCTGAGTCAAGTTCTGAGTTATTCTGAAACTGCTGCCGTTTAAAGTGGAATCTTTTAGTATTATTTCAACAGCATCAATTTAGATTTTAAAAGTCAAAATTGAAATGATTGCACATAGATTTGTATATAATATAAATTAGTACCTGTGCTACAGTTAAGGTCAGTCTAACCTTATTTTTACTGTTTTTGTTGTTTTTAGGGGGGCAGGAATTATTGTAACATGTACATATGTATATCCAAAGGGAAAAATCTGGAAGGCTATAGATAATACCGTTGATGAACAATGGTTTTAACCACAAAAAGATAAATTTGTATCTTACTGTTTTCCTACACTGAAAATGTATTATTTATATAATTAAAAAATTAAAAGTATGCTTTGAGATATATGTGTATGTGTCTGTATATGTATGTGTGTGTATGTATATATGAAACAGAAAGGTAGCACTAACATTTCATTACACTGTTATTTTCCAGGCAGAATTTTAAATACTCAAGGCAAATTTTTGAATAGATAACTCCCCCCAAGTGTCAAAATGTAGGCAGTGATTGTTTTTAGGAATGCAGTTTATAGTCCCTGAGCATTTAAAAATGTCTACATTCCTTGAAAAATACCAAATACACACAAGAATACAAAAGACGACTGTAATTTTTCTTTGTAACTCCTTGCCACATTGATTGAATTGTTGAATATTTCTAGTTCATTTGTGTTGGGTGTGAAAGCAGGCCCCAGGGAATAGTAGTCTGTCAACTAGCACCCGTCATGGTCCAGGCCCTCCTAAAGCAAGGCTGAATCTCAAATATTAAGGCTTTGTGCTAAGAAGCATTTTGCATAATCTTTCATTTAATCCTCACAACAGGCCCAGCCTCTCTTGGGCATCTGGTGACAGATTTTCCAGCTGATACAAATTATCCCTTATAGAAAACCTGCAACTCAGGTTAAATTTTTATTTATGCTTGGGCCTAGATAGCAGAAGTACACCTGCAGTGTTAAACTTGATCCATTTTAATTAAAGAAGCAAAATGTGAGGACCCACAGGGATCAGTGGTAGCTTATGCCTGGGGGCCCAGGCTAGAGGGAAGAGTCGGGTGTCTGTACCAGGTGCATTGGTGTGAGCTGTTCTCACAGGGCCAGTCAGAGAAGAACATGATGAGTAGGTAACATGGGGATGTGCTGGACTGCTAGAGGACTTTCCTGTGACCCTTAGAGTATGGTAAGTGTGGAAACACCCTGATCTCCCAATGTCGTTGATTCTTAAAAACTTTATTGTCACATGGGAGAAGAAAGAACAGGCTACTTTTTACTTGCCCTCTTTACTACTCCTTATGTACCTCCCTTAGCTTCCCTTAGCATACCACATACAGGTATGTGCCTGTAGGGAAGAAGTGAAGGGCCAGATTCTGTCACCTTCCCCTCTGGACACTGGGGTTTCAAAGATGAATCTGAATATTTCAATCCCCAAGATTTCAGTCTCATAGGCAAGGCTGTCATGACTCTTCACACAAATTTATCGAGGTTCTGTGCATGCCAGGCACTGGGAATAGGACGGGGATGCTCAGGGCAGACAAAGCCTTACTTACTTGCATGGGGCTGCCATGCTGGCCTGTGAGACTCACCTCAAGCAAGGAAACCTCTGACAAGGGATGGGAAGAAAACAGACGAAATGGAAAGTGACTAAGGGGCTACTTTGGGCTCTTGGTCAAAAAAATACTGGCCTTAAAAGGTGCTATTTGGCCAGAGACCTATGTGAGAATTCAGATGTGGGAACATGGGGCAGAGTATTCCAGGCTGAGGAACTGGCAGAAGAAATGGCTCTGAGGCAGCAATGAACTTGGCTTTTACTATGAGGTGCTTTCTAGTAATAGGTTAAAAATTTCTGAGCTTTTAGTTTGTTCCAGGCATGAGTTCTAAGCACTTTATATGTAATTCATGTCACAAAACTAGGAGGTAAGTGCCGTTACCTCCATTTCCAGGCGAGGAACTGAGGCACAGTGAGGTCAATTAGCTTGCCCAACATTACACACCTAGTATATGTTGGAGCTGGATTCAAACCCAGAGACCAATTTCTCATCCATTACACAAGGAATTGCAGTACAGAATAATGCACAAATCCCTTCTTTCGTGTGCTCTTTTGTTTCCCCATTTTTATTTTTTTAACTTTTAAATTTATTATTATTAGCTGGTCTGATGGTAGTGGGTTATCAGAGCTTATTAACATTAGTTGTCACTGAAGTTGGTATCCAACCCCCGCTGCTAAATTATGGCTGGCTTAAAAAATAGATTTATATTATTATTACTGTTACTATTATTGAGACGGGGCCTCACTCTGTCGCCCAGGCTGGAGTGCAGCGGCGCGATCATAGCTCCCTGCAACCTCGAACTCGCAACTCCTGAGTAGCTGGGATTACAGGCGCGCGCCACCACGCCCGGCTATTTCCCCATTTTTAAAAGCAGTGGGGTCGGGGAGAGTTCATTTATTCACTCAAACAGTTACTGATGCTTACTATGTACCATCGCTGTGTATGCGCAGGAGATACAGCAGCAAACAAAACGGACTGAGACGCTGCTTCTTTGACGTTCACATGGATGAGCAGACAGGAGACAAACACCAAAAGTTAATAAGAGAACGAATCATAGGAACTAAGGAAAAAAAGCGGGAGAGAAGGACAAAGCAGGGGGCTGAAGTGGGGTTGGCAGTGCTTCACTGGAAAGGTGATGTTTGGGGAAAAAAAACCAAGGATGCGATTGATCCCTGGGATTTTCTGATGCCAAGACCCAGTACTAGTCCACATTCGCATTACGCATGCGCGACACTCAGAGCTCCGCCTAGTGGTGAGCGCCTGGCGCGCCTTCAGATCCGCGCAGCCGCAGCAGCCAGCCGCCCCACAGCAAGGCCGGAAGCGCTGCGTCCTCCCCTCGCCCTCCGCTTCCGGCTCACTTCCGCCTACCCCTCCTGGGCCGCCAGACCGGAAGCGCCGCGCTCTAACCCGATTCTGCTCGGCTGGGTTGAGATCCGAGCGCCGCTGAGATGCCGGTGAGGTTCGAGCTAGGGCGTGGGGCGACGGCGGGGATTGGGTAGAACCGCGGGAAATCGTGCGTGAGCCAAGAGAAGCGGACTGAGGAAGGCGGAGAGGAAGCGGGGACCTGAGAAGGGGAGAAACGAGGGGAGGGGGCCTGTCGCTGTAGGACTGGGGCGGCCCGAGGGCTGTCACCCTTGGGAGGCGTGGGGCGCGGCTGGATGGGGCCGGGGCCCGGCGTGTGTGAGGAAGCCGCCTCAGCCCCTCCCGGCAGCTTCTCTACAATCCCAACCCCTTCTCTCGCCTCCTCTACTCCCCCCGAGTCCGGCAGGGTTCCCAAAGCCTCACTAGAGCTGCCAAGCCAAGTGCTGCGCTTTTTATTTTTCATTTTTCAAAGTCCACGGTCCAGCTTCTCCTTTTCCTGTAGGGCCCACTTCCTCCTCCGCCTCAGGAGACGGGTCCGCCTGCAATTTGTCATCTGTCAAAACCCACTTCCCGGACTCCTGTGTCGCCACGGCAGTGGTGGCCACCCCCAGAGCCAGCTGCGCTTAGGGCTCTCAGAGTCAGGGTCGGCGCCTGACTTCCAAGTGTTCCGTGTTCATGTGCAACTGAGTGGGAGTAAAAATTGACGATGGTCTGGGTTGTCCTTAATTTCTGACAGCCGAGCTGTGGGGGAGGTATATCACCATCATGGTCTCCATCTTGCAGATTAGGAAAAAGGTGGTTCAGTGACATGTGATTACATTCATCAAACATTGCTGAGCATCTACAGCGGAGCACCGTTGCTGCAATCAATACAGCCAACAAATCCCTACTCTTGAGGGGTGTACATTCTAATCAGGAGACAAGACAATAAAAGTGTAAATATTAATAAAGGAGATACCGATAGTTTCAGATAGTGACAAATGCTATGGAGGAAAGAGATGAATAGCAAGACAGTTAACTGGTGGAGGGGAGGGTGGAGGCTGCTTTACATAAAGGATACTTGTGATGAAAGGAGCAAGGTATAGTTAGAGATATATATCTGATGAATTCCACAGTTACCCTTTAACTCCTGAGGAGTGCCGGGCAGGCCCTGAGCTACACGCTTTATAAAATACCCCGTTTGATCCTCACACGGACCCTATGAAGTAGATACTATCATTCCTGTTTTGCAGAAGAGGAAAACTGAGGCTCAGAGAAGTTAAATAACTTGCACAAGGTTGCGTACTAATGGTAAAGCCAGATTTTAAGCCAGGACTCTTTAAGGCCCTTTGCTGATTCTAGTTGCACACAGAGCACCCTGGATTTACCTTATGATTACTTATTTTGTGTCTGCCTTGTCCATTAGCCTCAAAGTTCTTCAAGGATGACAGTCATACTGGTTTGTATATACTATACTACAGTGTCTTGCACATAGCATATGCTTAGCAATCGTTTGGTGAATGGATGAATGTATGAATGGGCTCAGTGTTGTCTTGTAAAAAGCAGAACTAGGAATAGCATACAAATTGCTCTCATAAATGTGATTTTCCACTGTCCTTTAACTCACACCTACTTACTGAGGCAGTATACATCCTCATTTTACAAATTTGGAAACAGGCTAAGAAGAAAAGTGATGTCTTGGTCAAAGACATAAAGCTAGGAAGTGGCAGAGCTGAAAAGTTAGTGCTTCGGTCCTAGTTTAGCTGGAGGGTAGGTACCCTGATTTATATGGCGTTTGCCTTTCTGTAGTGCAAATACTCCTGCCAGGTACCAGTGTGATGTCACTGAACATGGAATTGGAAGAGATGCCCAGTAGCAGCCCATTAATAGTATTTCCTCTATAATAACTTTAAGAACATAGACAACAGTAAAATGTAATTTTAAAAATTTAGAAAGTGATGAGTACTTATTACCTTTGTATTTAATATAATTTAACTATAAGTTTACATAATTTTTGAGAATGGCTATGTTTAACAACCAGCTTGCAAAATTCATCAAAATTTAACAACTGGTGAGCCAGAAAGAGGCAGCTCCAGCATGTTGCTGCTACCATTCCTTCCTCTCCCTCCCTTAGTTAATCTCAGGCGGGTTACTCTTTTTTTCCTTTGGGGGAATGTAGCTGTCTGCCCCGGCGACATTTGCTGTGTTTCCACTTCTGTATTCTTTCCTGCCTTGCCTCTACAGGCTTACCACTCTTCTCTCATGGACCCTGACACCAAACTCATTGGAAACATGGCACTGTTACCAATCAGAAGTCAGTTCAAAGGACCTGCCCCTAGAGAGAGTAAGTGTAAACCCATTATTTTCAAATTTTGGTATGAAATGCCCAGCAACCCTCTGACATTATCAAATCAGGGAAATTCTTAGCTCAGTCTTCTGTCTCAGATGGCTCTTACAATTGCTCAAAAATTCTGTTTGCTTGATAAATATTACATTCTAGACCTTTCAAGATCATGGTTGTATGTTGCATTTAATAGGAAATTCTTGAAACCCAGAATACTTGGGAATAATAAAAAGAAAAAAAATATGGAACAGTATTAATGCTTTAATTTCTCCAGGATATTTTATTGCAAGAAGAGAGGAAATGTGCTTAATTCTGGACATTGTTCCTATAATTACTATCAATCATTTCAAACTAATCTGCTGCTGCCACCGTAGAATGCCGTGTCTCTTCCTTTCTCTGTCATCAAGCTGGAAAACACAAACAAAAAGTATTTTCCCTCTTCCCCATCTAAATCTGCTTCCTATCCATTCTTCTAGATCTTCCAGATTTTTAGCAATACCTCAATCTTAAATCTTGAGTGCACTATTTAACATTACTCATTTCTATTCTCGCTTTTCTAAATTTTGCTTCTTTGCTTTCTTTCTTGGGTTTTTTTTGTTTGTTTGTTTCCTTTTTTTTTTTTTTTTTTTTGGTACTCTGCTTTTTGAAATACATTTTACTGTTCAGAAACCCCCATTCTTTTTCAGACACTGTCTGAGACTCTTCTGACACCTTCTGAGATGTTCTGCCAACACTATAATTTGTATTATATTAGATATAATTATATTAGACCCTGCACCCAGCAAGGGTCTGAACTGAGTTCCATTCTTGGTTTCCAAGACCATGGTTACAATTACCAATGCTGTGCTGGTCTTGTCACCTTTCGTCTGCCAGACTATTTGGCCTGACCTCTTCTTAATTTAATTTTGTTTTTAACACCAGTTGAAAACTCAATAAACTTAATAAATTTGATGAGTCACCACAGTCTTTACTTGATACTGAGAAAAAGGAACAGATGAAAAAAGAGACTGGGAAGGAAGAAAAATAACATAAGAATTACATGACCAGGCGTGGTGGCTCAGGCCTATAATCCCAGCACTTCGAGAGGCTGAGTCTGGAGGATTGCTTGAGGACAGGAGTTTGAGACCAGCCTGGGCAACATAGTGAGAACCTATCTCTAAAAAAATTTAGAAAAATAATTGCCAGGTGTGATGGCACACGACTGTAGTCCCAAATACTTGGGAGGCTGAGGCAGGAGGATTGCATGAGCCCAGGGGTTTGAGGTTGCAGTGAAATATGATCGGGCCACTACACTCCAGCCTGAGTGACAGAGTGAGACCCTGTCCACAAAAAAAAATTACAGTGCAAAGAAAGAATAAGAATCAGTGTTAGGCCGGGCGCGGTGGCTCACGCCTGTAATCCTAGCACTCTGGGAGGCCGAGGTGGGCGGATTGCTCAAGGTCAAGAGTTTGAAACCAGCCTCAGCAAGAGTGAGACCCCCGTCTCTATTAATAACATAAAGAAATTAATTGGCCAACTAAACATATATAAAAAAAATTAGCCGGGCATGGTGGCACATGCCTGTAGTCCCAGCTACTTGGGGGGCTGAGGCAGAGGGATCACTTCAGCCCAGGAGTTTGAGGTTGCTGTGAGCTGGGCTGATGCCATGGCACTCTAGTCCGGGCAACAAAGTGAAACTCTGTCTCAAAAAAAAAAAAAAAAAAAAAAAGAATCAGTGTTGGTCCAGATTGCTTGCAAAGAATGCTTTCAAATGGTTACGAATACTATGTGGTATATCATAAGATGCAGCTGAGTAAGGATGGAATAAATCTGATTACCACTTTTGCAATTTTTGAGTCCCAGAGGGAGAATGATACCCTAAGAAACCAGATCTTTATGGTTTCTGTACACAAGGAATGACCTTGTTGCTGTTCCCCAGGGGACTGGATTAGAACTGAATTGGAATGGAAGCCTGTGCTGTGAGCTGAATAACTTAGCATTAATCAAATCATTTATATTCAATAGGTATCTTCTGAACGTCTTTTGTGTGCCAAGTACTCTTAGGTCCTGAATCCTATGGCCTCCACCGCCTCCCATCATTGCATTTAGAAGAACTAGCTGGTTTTTGTAAACACTATAGAATCCTCTGAGGAAGTTTTCTGTTCACAGATAAGAAAATAGATTGCAAAGAACACAAGTCTAGAGTTAGAGTTCCGTTGAAATTCTTGAGCTGGGATGAAGACAGCTGAATTGCAGAGTACTAAAGCTTCAGAGTTACTTTGCATTTCTGCTGCGTGAGAGGGATAGCAGTCATGGACAAGAAATATAAATAACTGTCTCGGCATTGCTGAAACCAGCTGCCGGATATCAAGACCCTGGGATTTTGACCTTTTTAAAATTAAAAAAAGGAAACAAGAATTGCCAGAGAAATTATGTAATGAGATCTGTCTTTGTCAAGACAGTATTTCTGGCTTTTCTCAGTCTGTAACCACTTAGAACAGCTAGTACAAGTATATTTTAAATCATAGTCTTTGTAAAAAGAAAGATATCTATCTGAACCCCAACATGTTCCTAAATAATGAAGACTTTTTTCCCCTGAAACTATAGTATGTAAGTTCAAGTAAAATTATATTGAATACTTTTTAAGAAAAAGCATTTTGTTAGCCTGTGTAAGTCTCAGTCTATAAATACATGGAAAGAGGTCTCGAATGATGTTCACCAAGTATTAATAGTAGTTATATCTGGGTAGTAGCATTTAGGGTAACAATTAAAAATTTTTTTGTATGGATTGAATTTCTTTTTCTAATGCATATGTATAATTTTTACAAAAACAATAAAGCTGTAAAATAAAAACAATAAAACTGTAAAAATAAGCCATGTACTTATTTTTCTAGAATTTGTTTCTAAAGACTTTGTATTTCAGTAGCTTCATTTATTTTACCCAACTTCAAAACTCTTGACAGTTGAGCTTGGATTGGATTTTTTTCTTCTTCTTCTTTTCAGGGTCTTGCTCTGTCTCCCAGGCTAGAGTATTGGCTTAATTGTAGCTCACCATACCATCAAATTTTTTGGCTCGAGTGATCCTCCTGCCTCAGCCTCCCAAGTAGCTGGGACTAGAAACACATGCCACCATTTTTTTGTACAGAACAGTTCTCTCTATGTTGCCCAGGCTGGTCTCAAACGCCTGGCTTCAAATAATCCTCCTACCTCGGCCTCCCAAAGTGTTGGAATTACAAGTGTGAGCTACCGAGCCTGGCTGGACATTTTTTCCCTTATACCTTTTGTGTTTTTTGCATTTGGCTAATGTTCTCTGTTCTCCTTCCTCTTGTGTCTTGCTTAGCAAAAGATACAGATATTGTGGATGAAGCCATCTATTACTTCAAGGCCAATGTCTTCTTCAAAAACTATGAAATTAAGGTAAATTATAGAGCTTTTAATATATAACTTAGTTTTCGGATGGGGATGATATCTACCTTGCAGTCAGGGTTTGCTGTGAGGAGAAAATAAAATGATGTGAGATTGTGATTTTTAAATTTCAAAACAGTGCCTAATGTTGGACTCTGTATAAATATCAGTTTCTATCTTTTTTCCTCCAACGTCTGCACCTGGGGTTGGTAAACCATAGCCTGAGGGCCAAATCTAGCTCACCATTTCTTTTTGTAAATAAAGTTTTATTGGAACACAGCCGTTTGTTGATATGTTATCTATGGCTGCTTTCACACCACAATAGCAGAATTGAGTAATTGTGACAAAGACTGTATGGCCCACAAAGCCTGAAATATTTACTCTCTGCCCTTACAGAGAAAGTTTGCCAATTCGTGGTCTCGATACATCTTTATTTATTTAACATTAATTAAGCAGCACCTATTATGTGCCAGCCCTGAGTTTTGTTTGGGACTAATCCACAACCAAAAAACCCTACATGCTGTTATTATTTTTTTAGCACACTTCTGTGTCCTGGACCTGAGATGGAGAAATAAACTTGAATGACCCTTATCCTTCCCTAAACTGCCTTTTCTCCCTTTCTGCTGTTAGTTCCCATGAGGCGGGTGGTCATGGGGAACGTCGAAGTGGGTGGCAGAAAAGGAGAGGGGAAAATGAAAACCAAAAAATGTCTCTGCACTCCTCCTGTGAGCAAGTTGCAAGGAATGTCAATGAATTTTCTTGATGATATTCTAAAATACACAATTTCAACCTCTCCTTGCCAAACCTTTGACCTTTTGGGATCAGACAGGGTGTGAAATCTTTATTTGTAGACTCTCGGTGCACGAATTGTTGTCTAAATATTCTGTGGTGTTAACAGAGTGTTTTCTGTATCTGATGTGTGGTCTACCAAGTGTTACATTGTAATAGGTGTAAAAAATGTGACAATTCTGCCACATTTCATTCTTTCCCATATATGATAATGTCTTAGAAAAAATAAGGAATATATAGTGATTTTTAGGGTTTTTTGCTTATAAATCTATGTAAAATTTGACCTGAAGTTCATGCCACATCTGATCAACATCCATTCATCTTCTCCACGTCTTTCTTTTGTGAGGTCAAGGCACTGGGCTTATGGAGCTCTTTACAGTCACATGTGAAATAATTGCTTCCTCCTTTTGAGTCATGAATGTTTCTGTTCTCGGCAGAGATCCTGAAATGAAAGGGTTTTTAAAAATTAGCCGAGCATATGGTGTGCCTCAGGCTTTCCAGGCAGCTTTGTTAATTCTCCTTCCTACACAGAGTGAGGGGCTGTTAGCACAGCCCCTCAGGAACGCAGCGCCAGGGGAGTTCCCGCACAGCTCAGAGTGGAAGCTGGGGGCTCCTCCCTGCAGCAGGGGACAGAAAAGGAGTTTGAGAAGATTGTGCATTTGGAGAGTGGGAAGTTTTGATGCTGTAGTAGCTGTGCTGTATCTCAGTTTCTCGTAGATAATCAAAAGATAAGGATTGCATTTCATTCATTGCATGTGATTGTTATGTTTTGATGAGCACCGTTTTTAAGTTTTCTTCTCCTCCCTATAGAATGAAGCTGATAGGACTTTGATATATATAACTCTCTACATTTCCGAGTGTCTAAAGAAACTCCAAAAGGTAATTAGGCTTGGATGATCATACATCAAGAAAGCAAATTGCTGATGGGTATTTGCCTTCCCAGCCATCTAGATTTCTTGAGACTTTAAGAATAAATAGAAAATATTTCCTCTCACTTAGAGCATGGACTTAGGGGGAAAATATGAATGCAGTTCTCTGAACTCATAGTGTAGTTGACTAGCATGAAGATAAAGGTATTGGTGTTTTAAGGTTTTGCATGTATTTTCTTGAGATAAAAATCTTGAAAAATAAATTTCTTTTAAGCTTCTAACTTAGGGGTTCTTAACTTAGGATCCAAGGATATAATTCAAGGGTCCATGAACTTGCATGGGAAAAAAAATTGTATTTTTCCTTCAGTTAACTTCTAATTGAAATTTAGCATTTATTTCAATTATTAATATAGGCAACAACCCACAGTATTAATAATAATACCTGTGACTTTTCCGCAGAGGAATTCATGATATTTTTAATTACATTAGAAGATATTTTGAAATTTTGTCTGTACACATCACTACTTCAGAATTTGGTTATTAGGCCCACTGCTAAATCTTACTATTTAGTGCATTAATCAAGAACATGTGTGACTATGTCATAAATTGGTTTTTAATATTTTAATTATTGTATTTTACTATAATTGGTTTCTCTTAATTCTATTTATTTTATTCATTTGAAACATTGTTATGAGAAGGGGCTCACAGGCTTTATTGATTGCAGATTTGGGCACCAAAAATGTGTTACCCCAGCCTTAGGTACTAATACTTATATTAAAAATTTGTAATTTAAATATTATTCCTTTCCCTGTAAAATATGTGTGTGTGTGTTTTTTTGTTTTTTTTTTTTTTAGTGCAATTCCAAAAGCCAAGGCGAGAAAGAAATGTATACACTGGGAATCACTAATTTTCCCATTCCTGGAGAGCCTGGTTTTCCACTTAATGCAATTTATGCCAAACCTGCAAACAAACAGGAAGATGGTAAGGACAGAGTCTCCATCTTTTTTCTCCTGGCACAAGAAGATTTTCTCCATTTGATCTTTTGCCCACCTCTTTTCTTGCCTTGACTGACACACAGATGGAGAGTGCAATCATTCCGAAGCACATTACCTAACTAGTCACTTTCACAAAAGGTTCTCGGCAATGATTGTAACATGAAGAGAATCCCTTGAACCAAAATGAATATAGTTATAAAACCATTTGGACTGTCATTTCTATTTCTTATCCTGTTCGAATGTATAGTATAAAAACGTATTGGTAAGGTCAGTGTCCAGACCTGCAACCAGAACATTTGGGATATATTCTTAAATACAATGTTTTTATTCTATTTTAGAAGTGATGAGAGCCTACTTGCAACAGCTAAGGCAAGAGACTGGACTGAGACTTTGTGAGAAAGTTTTCGACCCTCAGAATGATAAACCCAGCAAGGTAAGACCCTCTTTTTTGCCTAAATGATTGGGAAATCATTTTATCTTTTATCTTGTAGCCACCATTAAATACACTAAAGTCTTCCACTGAAAGAATATTTTTTATTACTAAAAATATTTTTAAACTAAATATTTTTTAGTTTCTGTGTTACGATGTTGCTTGACTTTGAGTATGTGCCCAGAATGTAATGGGAGTTCACTGAGTCACACTGAATAATGAATTGCATATAATAAAATTTTAGTTGTGTATTCTTATGCTAGGGCATTGTAAACCCATCGAACAGGTGTTTTGTGTGAGATATCTTGTATGTATTACATTAATACTGTTATTTTGAATGACCTGTGAGTTTAAAAAAATTTTTACATGTGCCTTGGAGGAGTTTATAATGTAAGAGATGCCAGACTAATATTAAATTTTGTTATTAAATCAATTCTGACCTTGCCTTCAAATCGCATTGTAATTTGACCCCCACTGTTCACTGTGTCGTCTCCCCTTGTTAGTGGTGGACTTGCTTTGTGAAGAGACAGTTCATGAACAAGAGTCTTTCAGGACCTGGACAGTGAAGGGAGCCGGGACAGCCACCATCGCCAGAGCCCTGGGCAGCATTTTCCAGCGAGATGTACACAGTCTTTTGCCTTTATTTCATAAAGTTTTATACAGAAGAGAGAAGAGCAAGTCTGTACTTAAAAGCTTTTGGTCAAGAATTCGGGTCGGGGAAGGGAGAGCACGTTATCAACGGTTGATAGAAGTTTTCTGCAGTATTAAGCTGGTGCTTAATACAGACAAGTAATAAAAAAAATTTCTAACATTCCATGTCAGAAAAACTTTATTGCTCATCTTAGACAGTCACTTAAAACTGATTTTGAGATAAAAATCACATACCATAATACCTTTTTAAAGTGTACAGTTCACTCTTTTTAGTATATGTAAGTTTTGCAACCATCACCCCTAAATTCCAGAACATTTTCATCACCCCAAAAAGATGTACTCTTTAGCAGTCACCCCGCATTCCTTCCCAACCCCTCTTCCCCTCCCAGCCCTCCCGCTATTACTAACCTACTTTCTGTCTCTACAGAGTTGCTTATTTGGGATAAGTTATATAAATAGAACAATACAATATGTGGCTTTTTGGATCTGGCTTGGCTTCCTTGTCAAAAGTCAGTCCATGCCTGGCATGGTGGCTCACACCTGTAATTCCAGCTACTCGGAAGGCCGAGTTGGGATCACTTGAGGCCAGGGGTTCAAGACCAGCCAGGGCAACATAATGAGATGTCAGTCTCTTAAAAAATAGAAAAAAATAGCCAGGGATGGTGGCATGTGTCTGTAGTCCCAGCTACATGGAAGGCTAAGAAAGGAAGATCGATCCTTTGAGCCCAGGAGTTTGAAGTTACAGTGAGCTGTAATTACACCACTGCACTCCAGTCTGGATGACAGAACCTGTTTCTAAAAAAAAACTTTTAAATAAAATAATAAAACATTTTCATTATTTGGCTCACAGAAGCAGTATTATGGGAGTTCTTCCAAAAATTTATGGGACCACATATTTATTGGTATATTAAAGTGGTAAATTAGGTATTTCAGGAAGTACCTTGAGCCCTCTAGACATAAAGTTATTGCAGTGCCATCTATGTTGGACGTTTATGTGTCTGGCTTTTAAGAGGCAATTGTTTTAGAATCTATGTTTGGATTATATTTGGTCACAAGTACAAAAAGTGCCTTCAGGGTTTTGTCTTTTGATCTAGAAGTAGTCCCAGAATGGAGCCACTTAAGGATGTTCCTGGGAACCCCGGCTCTTCCTCTTTTCCTTTCCACCCTGCTTTCCATGTGGCTCTCATCCTCATGGTGTCAAGGTGGCTCCTGTATCTCTAGGTGTGGCAGGAACAAGAAGGGGAAAGCAAGAGGCTGAAGGGGGTAGCAGCTGAGTACTGCCTGGAAATAACTCTGCCCCGACATCCTGCCCAGAGACTCGTTCGTGTGTCTCATAGGCCTCTAGCTAGAAGGGAGTCTGGAAAAGGAGACATTTTAACTGGGCATGTTGCTGCCACCTTCATTATTTGTGTTGTGTTATTAAGGACAAAGGGAAGACCATATAGGAGCAGAACTAAGTTTAAATTTTTATTAAAACTGGAGCTTTACAGTGTTACTTGAGTGACCAGAGTATTTCCACTTTGGTTTTATGGGTGAATATGTAGTTTTAATGTGTGAGTTAAATGCTTTTGAGCATCTGTTCACTGAAGACCTACGTATGGACTAGTTAATATGGGTACAAACAGTTCACATACTCAACAGTATGGATGTGTAAAGTCTTACCCCATAGATAACAGGTAAACCCTGTGTGGCAGGTCCTGTGATATCTAAGATAGCGTCCTGGAAGTCTCAGTGCCAAAGGACGTGGAAAAAGGAGCAGCCATCTTGAAGCCAAAAGGGAGTTGTTGTTGGATTGTTTGTGGGTTTGTTTTTTTTAATTTTTAAAGACCAAGTCTCGCTATGTTGCCTAGGCTGGAATGCAGTGGCTACTCAAAAGCATGATTATAACCTTGAACCCCGGGCCTCAAGTGGCCTCCCACCTCAGCCTCCTGAGTAGCTGGGACTATAGGCACATGCCACCATTCCCTGCTCCAGCTGGGTTTTTTTCTTTCAGGTTTTGGATGTTTGAATTGGAACTTTTTTTTTTTTTTTTTTTGAGACAGAGTCTTGCTCTGTTTCCCCAGCTAGAGTGCAGTGTGGCATCATGATAGCTCACAGCAATCTCAGACTCCTGGGCTCACGCAATCCTCCTGCCTCAGCCTCCTGAGTAGCTGGGACTACAGGCAGGCGCCACCATGCCTGGCTAATTTTTTTTTATTTTCAGTGGAGAGAGGAGTCTCGAACTCCTGAGTTCAAGCGATCCTCCCACCTCGGTCTCCCAGAATGCTAGGATTACAAGCATGAGCCACCACATGGTTGGAACTTCTGCTACAGACTCAGAGACAAGTCAAAAAGAAAGAAGGAAAGAAATCCATAGTGATTCATTTCAAGATTAAGGATTTGCTTTTAACAAATGTGTTTTTTGAAAAAATTGTTGAATGGAAAACCAACTTACTCTGGGACCTGTTCCATTCAGTGCCAACAGGGGGCGCACAGGCCATAGGAGCTGGGCACCTGGCTTCTGGAGTCTTTAAAACGGTAGGTATTTTGTTCTGTTTTGTTTTTTAATATATATGAGAAAACAATTTCCAAAGGATTTAGAATAAATTATACATGAAGTATAGTATAATGGATTTAAAAATACAGCTTAATAAAAATGTAACACTGATGTTAAAAAAGATTATTACAAGGTACAATTTTTTAGAGAAGGCAATTTAATAACAGTTACCTGATTTTTAAATGTTCATTGTTTTTGATCCAGCAACTCAACTTCAATCGTTGAATGCTGGAAAAACGCACACGCACGCATGCACACACACCCCTGAAAATAATTCAGCCATCTCTTATCTGTCCCGTCACAGAAAGATTTCTTAGGATACATCATTGAGTAAAAAAAGTTGAGGACAATATTATAGTATGATCCCATTCTTGTTTAATTATATGTACTCCAGGAAAAACTGGGAGCACATACATCAAACTGTTAACAATGATTAGCTAGGTGCAGGAGAGATTACAGGGACTGTGTGTTCTGAGTTGTACATCAAGTTATCTTGATAACCAAGGGGGAAAAATACTTTTTAAAAAAAGATAGAGGCGAGGCGCAGTGGCTCATGCCTGTAATCTCAGCACTTTGGGAGGCTGAGGTGGAAGGGTCACTAGCAGCCAGGAATTTGAGACCAACCTGGGCAACACAGTGAGATCTTGTCTATACTGATAAATAAAAACAGCTAGAAAGGTCCTTTGAGATCATCTTAAAAAACA
Source organism: Lepilemur ruficaudatus (assembly GCA_963574885.1). NCBI lineage: Eukaryota > Metazoa > Chordata > Mammalia > Primates > Lepilemuridae > Lepilemur > Lepilemur ruficaudatus. The sequence goes on from CAUYRT010014691.1 coordinate 18,133, forward strand.
AAAAGAAGATCATATTTTTAAAAAATCAAATTATCCAAAAACAGTGTGAGGATGAATCACCTTGTTTTTTCCTAAGCGTTCTGTTCACATTCATCATTTTAATATGCCTGTAATCACTATCATGTGTAGAAAGACTACAGTACATGGAAATACTTGAGCAAGATCTATGTGAATTTTTTATTCTGCATTTTCCTTTTTCCCAAAATTATTAGTACTGAAGCCCTTAATAAAAAGTTCGGAGCTGTGTCCAGAAAGCGATGTCATACTATTACCCCAAAGCCATTTGGTTTGTTTCCCCTTCATTTTTGTTTATAGATGTTTGGAGGACCATGCCATTAGGAGAGTGTAATTTTAGGGCCACATCTGCTCTGTGTTGATGTTGAGATAAATCATCCCTCACAATTTTCCACTTTGCTGTAACTCTGCAGCTCCAATTTACAGGTGATCTGACTGTATGCTAAGCAATTTACATTTTAAAATCCTATTTAACTCTTGAAGAAACCTTATGTGGCAGATGTAAGACTATCCCCTTTTCCAGATGAAAAAGCTGAGGTTATAGAAATTAAATAACTTACACAAACTCATACACCTGGAAGTTGGCAGAATTGGCGATTAAACCTAGTACCTTTGAATCCAGAGCTGGCCCTCTCAGCCAAAATATGGTCACTTTGCAACATTGTGGTTTTCAGTGATACATTCATGCAGCAAGCCTGGTAGTTGCTCCGTTTGTCTCACCATGCCCACTATTGAAAGGATGTATAAGAAATATAAATGTGGTCTCTGCTCTCCAGAACCTTAACAAGGTGGGAAACGTGTAGAACAAGATAGACACAAAGAAACACTCTACCCCGGGTAGAATGCAGTGGCGCTATCAGAGCTCACTGCAGCCTCAAACTCCTGGGCTCAAGCAATCCTCTTGCCTCAGCCTCCCAAGTAGCTGGGACTACAGGCCTGTGCCACCATGCCAGGCTAATTTTTGTATTTTTTTTGTAGAGACGGGTCTCGCTGTGTTGCTCAGGTTGGTCTCAAACTTCAGACCTCAAGCTACCTTCCCACCTCGGCCTCCCAGAGTGCTAGGTTTACATGTGTGAGCCACTTCACCTGGCCCAGAATTTTCAAGCAGATCATTTTACAGTTTAGAAAACGAACTAACTAAATAAATTTTCAAGCAAAGGGACAATAGGATAAAAATCAAGATTTTTATGTGATCAAGTTACAATGCATCTGATGGTTTGGAGGGTAGAGAGATGGGAGGCAGAATTATCAGGGAGTAAAAGCTTTATTAGTGATCCAGATGTGTAAAGGCTTGGTGAATGTTACTAAAAAATGTAAAAATAAGGGAGATTTGAGAGATGTTCTAAAAGAAGATTCTATTGCACTGGACTTAGCAGCTGAAAGTTAGGTTGAGATTTTGAGTTCAGGTGACTTGGGAAATAGCAGGGCCTTTGATAGAAATATGTTTGGGTGGCTATATAACTTGTCCCCCACGCTCTTGAGCATGAAAGAGCATGCTGTGATTAATTCTGCTGGGAGAGCAGGCATACACTGAGATCGTCCTGGGCAAATTTCTAGAATAGGTAGTTGGGCTTGGAGTCCTTTGAAGGTCAGTAAGAGATGAGTTAGTGCTGAGCACATTGAATTTGAGGGGGCAGCTGATGGCCTGGGTGAATAGAAATACCTGCTAAAGATCAAGAATAGAACTAAAAACTGGAGAGACCGCAGGTTCTTGTGGAATTAGGAGACGGAATCAGATCCTTGAGATAAATCAGCATTTAGGAATCAGAAAGAAGGCCAGGCATGGTGGCTCACGCCTGTAATCCTAGCGCTCTGGGAGGCTGAGACGGGAGGATAGTTTGAGCCCAGGAGTTCAAGACCAGCCTAAGCAAGAGTGAGATTCCGTCTCTACCAAAAAAGAAAAAATTAGCCGGGCATGGTGGCGCATGCTTGTAGTCTCAGCTACTCAGGAGGCTGAGGCAGGAGGATCGCTTGAGCCCAGGAGTTTGAGGTTGCTGTGAGCTAGGCTGATGCCACAGCACCCTAGCCAGGGCAACAGAGTGAGACTCTGTCTCAAAAAAAGAAAAAGAAAAGAAAAGGAATCAGAAAAAAGGAATCAGCCCAAGAAGTAAGAGATTGGTTAGTCAAGTGTGAGAATCACAGGAGTTTCTTGAGGGGACTGTTCACATATAAAAGTTTCCAGAAAACTTCATGGCAATTGAACTTGGGCAAGCCTTCCTGGCTTTGCGTTCGTGTCTGAAAGGGCTCTATGCTTACTTGTCTATTTCACAAATACAATGTCAACCTGGACATGTTAGAACCCCAAATATGTTGCCTTGCCAGCCAGCCCCCTTTGCTGAAAAGAGGGAAAACTGCTCAGAAAGATGGCTGTATATATTGCCTCCAGTTGTTCAGGCAAACTCTTTGTCCTGAAGTTACTTTTGCACTAAAAGGAAGCCCATCACTGCCAGGAGACACTTACGGGATGTTAAGTAATGTTTCTCTTAGAGCAATTTTCCCGCTGTACGAAAGACAGATCTAAGAAAAATGTCTAATGCAGCTGGGAAAGATTTTCATTCTTGGGAGGCTGCTGGACATTTGGAGATAAACTTAAGTGGAGCAGAACATTTACATATACAAACTGTTCCTCTACCGTATTTGATGCAACGCTCCAAGACGTCCACGTCATTCTGCATCTGTTCCTCGGCTTACCTAAAGGTTCACGGCCAGTCACCATCCTGGGGCCTCAGTTTCCTCACATAAAATGAAGAATGAAAATGAGATAACTTCTAAAGTGCCCTCCAGTTCCAGAATTGTCATTTTAGAAGATGATTCCATGAGGAAGAGGACGGCTTGTTCCCTTGGATATATCTCCTGTGTGTCCCAAGTTAGTTAATGCTATCCGTGGCGTTTGAATGTTATTGAAATTAGCATGATCTGGCTTACATCAGGTTAATGAGACTTAACCATGGAACCTATCTTTTTGGTTAATTAATTTTCAAAATGAAGTAATAATTCTTTTTTTCCCCCACAGGTACCCTCTGCGATTTTTTTTTTAATTTCAGCACATTATGGGGGTATGAAGTAATAATTCATCTTGAATTATTTCAAGATGACAATAAAAACATTTTCAGAGGAGGTAGATCCCCCTTTGCCTATTTGTTCTCTATAAATATTTTTTGCCTCATACATTCTTTGTGTGGGTTTATCAGTCCCACAGTGTGTTTTATCACTCTCTTTACAGGAATTATCAACTTTTCTCGTACCATTTAGTCAGTGATGTATGATATATTCTCCTTCATTCCATTAGCATAAAAACATGTTATTTCTCCCATCTGAAAAAAAAATCCTCTATTTTTCCCACCTGCTACCACCCACTTCCTCCCTCCCTTTATAAGGCTTCTCAACCTTGACATTTTGACATTTTTGGAATGGATATTTAAATGTATAAATTTAAATTTCTGCTCCACTTTGCTGTCAGGAGCTGTCCTGTGCATTGCAGGATGCTTAGCATCTAGTTTATACTCCTAGATGCTGGAAGCAACCCCCACCTCAGCCCTGTCTCCAGACATTGCCAAATGTCCCCTTGGGGGTGTAATCACCCCCAGTTGAGAACCACTGCTCTGCAGCAAAACTCAAAAGCATTTTCTATCTGCACTGTCTCACACTGATCTCCTCCCACCCTCTCTTGACCAAAACTCCACTGCAATGCTGTTGTCAAGATCACCAATCACCCACGTTTCTAAATACTATGGCCGTGTCTCATCTTACTTGACCTCTCCCTGGCACTTGGCACTTTATGCATTTGATTACTCCCACCTTCTTGGAACCACATGCTTCGTTTAGCTTCCAGAACACCAACCTCTCTGCCTTTTCTCCCCACCTCATTGACAGTTCCTTCTCAGTCTCTGTTGCGTGTTTCTCCTCTTCCCTAAGACCTCCTACTGGTGGGATGCCCTAGGGCCAGTGATGTGCTGAGGCTGGCTCAAGCCAAGAAAGCCAACTGTTACATTTGAAGGAAATTTGCCAGCCAGTTGTTACACAGTTGGCAGCTTACAATTGGCCACAGGAACGGTATTTACACCATAGAAATTGGCAAAGGCGGCCGGGCGCGGTGGCTTACGCCTATAATTCCAACACTGGGAGGCCGAGGCCAGAGGATTGCTTGAGCTCAGGAGTTTGAGCCCAGCCTGAGCAAGAGCAAGACCGGTCTCTACTAAAAATAGATCAAATTAGCTAGACATGGTGGCTTGCGCCAGTAGTTCCAGCTACTCGGGAGGCTGAGGCAGGAAGATCACTTGAGCCCAGGAGTTTGAGGTTGCTGTGAGCCAGGCTGATGCTATGGCACTCTAGCCTGGGCAAATAATAATAATAATAATAATAATAATAATAAATTAATTAATTATTCCCTCTCATCAGTTGTTAAACATTGACCTGTTTTATTGACTACTAGGTTCTCAAACCTCTTTTCTAATGATATTCACCGCCTTGGTGATCTCATCCAGTTGCATGGCTTTAAACAAGAAATAAATTGCAAAGGGAAAGAAAAGAGAAGAGAAACCTGTATATATATATATATATATATATTTTTTTTTTTTTTTTTTTTGAGACAGAGTCTCACTCTGTTGCCCAGGCTAGAGTGCCGTGGTGTCAGCCTAGCTCACAGCAACCTCAAACTCCTGGGCTGAAGCGATCCTTCTGCCTCAGCCTCCAAAGTAGCTGGGACTACAGGCATGTGCCACAATGCTCGGCTAATTTTTTCTATATATATTTAGTTGGCCAATTAATTTGTTTCTATTATTAGTAGAGACGGGGTCTCGCTCTTGCTCAGGCCGGTTTCGAACTCCTGACCTTGAGCGATCCGCCCGCCTCGGCCTCCCAGAGTGCTAGGATTACAGGCGTGAGCCACCGCGCCCGGCCGAAACCTATATATTTTAAAAGATGTATCAACCAATTGCAAGAATGGACCTTTTTTGAATCCAGATTCAAGTAAACCAACATTAAAACAGCGAAATTATGAGACAATATGAACAATGACTAGATAGTTGATGATATTGAGGAATTACTATTGTTTGTTTTCAGATGTGATCATGGTATTATTGTTTTGTTTCACAAGTACTCTTTCCCTTTTAGAGAATACTGAAATATTCATGAATAAAATTATATAAAATCAAAAAAATTATTTAAAATTTGGAATTCGATTCCAAATAATTTGGAGGGGCAGAGGGGAAACTGCCAGGGGATTCAAAGGAAACATGATTGGTCATGAGTAGATAATTATCAAAGCCAGATGATGGGTTCATGGAGACTTAATATACTAATATTTCTATTGTTAAATATATTTGAAATTTTCCACTATAGAAAGTTTAAAAAATGCCATTTGAAATTCAGCAACCCCACTACTGGGTATTTATCCAAAAGAAAGCAAATCAGTATATCAAAAGGATATCCGCACTCCCATGTTCACTGTAGCACCGTTCACAATAGCCAAGATATGGAATCAACCTAAGTGTCCATCAGCGGATGTATGGATAAAGAAAATGTGGTGTATATACACAATGGAATACTATTCAGCCACAAAAATATCTGTGGCAACGTGGATGGAACTGGAGGATATTTTGTTAAGTGAAATGAGACAGGCACAGAAAGGCAAATATCGCACGATCTCACTTGTATATGGAATCTAAAGAAATTGATCTCATAGAAGTAGAGAATAGAATAACAGTTACCAGAGGCTGGGGAGGGTGGGGGGTAGAGTGGGATAAAGAGAGATTGGTGAAGGGGTCCAAAGTTACCGTTAGATAGTTCTAGTGTTGTATTACAGGGTAGCGTGACTCCGGTTAACAATACTGTATTGTATACTTCAAAATAGCTGGAAGAGGGAATTTTGAATGTTATCCCCACAAAGAAATAATAACTATGAGGGGATGGATATGCTAAATACCCTGATTTGATTTTCCAATACATGTATACATGTATTGAAACACTGCACTATACCCCATAAATATGTACAATTATTATGTGTCAATTAAAAACAAGATTTTAGAGCTGGGCGCGGTGGCTCATGCCTGTAATCCTAGCACTCTGGGAGGCTGAGGCGGGCGGATCGCTCAAGGTCAGGAGTTCAAAACCAGCCTGAGCAAGAGTGAGACCCCGTCTCTACTATAAATAGAAAGAAAGAAATTAATTGG
>CAUYRT010014692.1:0-31711 GCA_963574885.1 Lepilemur ruficaudatus
TACATATTGTCTATGGCTGTGTTCTCACTTCATTGATAGAATTCAACAGTTGCACCAAACCTGTATGGCCTGCAAAGGCTCACTATTTACTACCTGAATTTTTAGTTGTTTGGCTAATTTCTTCCTATTTATAGTAGAGACAGGGTTATCACTCTTGCTCAGGTTGGCCTCGAACTCCTGAGCTTAAGCGATCCTCCAGCCTCAGCCTTCCAGAGTGCTAAGATTACAGGCATGAGCCACCATGCCGGGCCAAAGATATTTTTAATGAATACAAATATAATCCTAAATGCTATGAAAGCATTAGTTATAATCACTTTGTCATGAGTTTTACTTTATTTTGTAGCACCTCTGCTGTTCTGGATGAAATTAACTTCACCCTCAGCTCTAAGGGTGGGTCCAAATTGGCCTCAACCAATCAGCATAATCTCATCCCCTTGCAACAATCTTTGATTCAACGCTAAACATATGACCTGAGTTGGTCTAATCAGCATAAAACCAATACTTTTATTCTTCTTCCCTCTGGACCATGTGGTATGTGGATGTGAAGCCAGGAACCACTGCAGCCATTGTGCTACAAGGAAGCCACTCAAAGCCAAAGCAGACAGAAAGAGAACAGAGCCAAGAGAATCGTAAAAAAAGAAATGGAGCTGGAGCCTGCCAGGCCTATGCCCACCCTACCTCTGAATTCTAGTACTTTCATTGAGAGTTAGGTTATATGAACAGATACATTTCCTTTCTTGTTTAAGCTACTTTGAGGCAAGTTTTACTGCTACCTATAACAAAAAAAGAATGTTACTCAGCAACCTGAGATAGGAAAAAGCGTAAGACCATAGATTTGAGAACAGAAAAAAATTCCTCTACCCTCAAGGGCCGGAATGCTAAAGTTTTACACAGGTATTTTCAGTCACAATGCTGTCTAGGGCTGCAAACTCCTCCTGACCAAGCCCCTGGCTCTGAGAGAATGAATACCAGGAAACTGCTTTGTGTGCCTATGCATTCGGAAGCAACTGTAACTAAAGAGCTGGAAATATCATGGCTGAACCTCACTCCACCGTTAGAAATAAATGCTGGACCAGCAGTGACAATGGATACATACATTACTATGGTGTTTCAGGCTGTTAGGAGAACCATGTTCTTCCCTCTAGTGGACCAAGACTGCACTGGGCTGCAGGAAACAACCCCTTTGGTAAACTAATGAGGGCATCATGTTTCTCTTCTTTGAAAACAGTAACCAGGACCACCTCTAGGAATGAGTAAACACCAGGAGATTCTCAAGCTACTATATAGAGAGGAATCTTGAAAATAAAAAAAATTCTCATGAAAATATGGCAGGGCTAAGGGTAATCTATGTGAATTATTAAAGAATTATAGCCTTCCCTTCCCTTTCCATCTTGCCTGCACTTTTGTCTCCAGCATAGATGAGTCACCACAGTGGCTGACATGCTACAGGCAAGGGCAGTGAGTAACAGTTGGGGGTGCGTGGGTGGGGGATCTGTACAGAGGCCCAGGGCAACAGGGGCAATGGCAGGTGAGCAAGGGTGGCCTAGGGGTGGTAAGCGGCACAGACAGCAGTATGATTGGGAGGGATACATACAGCAAATTATTTTCGATTGTGCAAATAAGAAAATATATTGAGGATAATGACTGCTGTGTTTCTCATTGCCAGAGAAGGTATTTACAAACAACTCTAAGATGCTGGGTTTAGAAGTAAAGGTGTCAGTATGAACCCATCGTTTTATTATACATATACATACACACACACATATCTCCTCACTCTGTCCCTGGGAAGGGTCTCAGTTCCTTCAGTTACAAAAATGAAGGGATACCCTAGAATCATCCTGAATCCCTTCCACCTCTAACAACCCATGATTACATTATAATGTGGTTAAAAACAAAGATACCTGCCTTTCTGCAATCTGCCTAAACCTACCTAAAACAATACTTCAGAAAGACATACATCATGAGAGTTAGAAATTAGATATTCAACAGGACAAAGCAGAATTATCGATTACGTCTATCACTCAACACAAGTAGCACACTATAAATGTTCACTCTCTAGATGTTGTTAGTGCTTAGATAATTTGTCATATCAGCAAATAATTTTTCTTAAGGCTAGAAAGACACATGCATATTACTCTGCTTTACAAAAAGGAGGACTATCATTGACAAAAATCTACCACCCTAAGTTATTTCATTTCCACTTTTCACCAGAGGAGATGAAATTTTAAATATTTAAAAACCAGAATACATAACATGCAGAGAGGAGCCAAAAAGCAATTATAATTGTAAAATATTAATTTTAGCTTTTGTTTATGACCTTGATAAATACATCCATCAAAATGTTAACCTTTCTGCCCTTGTAAAATAAGTACGTATCTAAGAACTCTTCCACTGCTTTTTTACAACTTTGCCATTCCCACAAGTAATAGAAACAAATTTAACATTAGACACCATAATACCATAATTCTTATTCTACTCAATCATTCTTTTAGGAAATAAACAAACCCACACATGTACATCCGAATGATTTTCAAAAAAGGTACCAAGAATACACAATGGGCAAAGGACAATCTCTTCAATAAATGGTGCTGGGGAAACTGAATTTCCACATGCAAAAGAATGAAATTGGGCACTTAACTCACACTATATATTAACACAAAAATCAACTCAAAATGAACTAGAGGCTTAAATTTAAGACCAGAAATTCTGAAACTACTAGAAGAAAACAAATGGGGAAAACTACATGACACTGATCTACACGATGATTTTTTTTGGATTTGACCTCAGAAGCACAGGCAACAAAAGCAAAAATAGACAAATGGGATTACATCAAACTAAAAAGCTTCTGCACAGCAAAAGGAAAAAATAACAATGTGTGCAGAGACAACCTATGAATTGAGAGAAAATATGTGCAAGCCAAACATCTTGATAAAGGGTTAATATCCAAAATACATAAGGAGCTCAAACAACTCAATAGCAAGAAAACAAAAACATCCAATTTAAAAATGGGCCAGTGACCAGAATAGATATTTCTCAGGAGAAGATACAAAAATGGCCAAAAGATACATGAAAAATATGCTCAACATTACTAATCATGAGGGAAATGAAAATCAAAATCAAAATGAGATATCATCTAACAACTGTCACAATGACTTTTATAAAAAGATGAAAGACAAGTCTTGGCAAGGGTGTGGAGAAAAGGCAATCCTCTGTACACCACTGGTGGGAATTAAATTAATAGAGCCATTATGAAAAACAGTATGGAGGTTTCTCCAAAAACTAAAAATAGAATTACCATGTGATCTAGCAATTCTACTTCTGGGTATTTACCCAGAATCTGTAATGAGTATGTCCAAGAGATGTCTGCATTCCCATGTTCATGGCACCACTATTCACAAGGGCCAAATTATGAAATAAACCTAAACATCCATCAACAGATGAGTGAATAAAGAAAACTTGGTGTGTATCTGTATATACACAATGGAATACTATTTAGCCTTAAACAAAAATAAGGAAATTCTGTCATTTGTGACAACATGGATGGAATTAGAGAACATTATGCTAAGTGAAATAAGGTGCAAAAAGACAAATGCTGCATGTTCTCACTTACATGTGGAGTTTAAAACAACCCAACTCAGCAGCAGAAAGTTATAGAAGCTGGGCAGTGAGAGTCATGGTGAGATGATGGTCAAAGGGTATAAAATCTCAGGAGGAATGCTATCTTTCTCTCTCTCTCTCTCTTTCTTTCTTTCTTTCTGACTTCTCAGGCACAGTGTGGTGAATATAGTTAATAACAGAGTATTGCACATTTCAAAATTGCTAAGAGACTACATTTCAAATGTTTTCACCAAAAAAAATGTTAAGTATTTGTGGTGGTGGATATGTTAACTAACTTGATTTAATTATTCCACATGCTATTCATAGATTATAACATCACTTTGTACTTCATAAATTTATATGATTATAAACTGTCAATTTACAATTAAAAAATTCAATTTAAATTAACTTTTAACAGCATCACCAAGTAAAATTAATATTCCAACGGCAGAACCAAAGAGATACCGCCAAGACTAAATGAGGTGACAAAATTAGGCTTGGTGCTACACCAAGTTTGCCTCCCTGGAGAAAACAAATGCTTCCTGATCATAATTCTCTAGCCTTGTGGGTTCCTACCCATATGCTATTTTGAGTAATTATTTACTTTTTTAGCATCTTCATCTCAGTCCACTTCCTCTTGTAAATTCCTATAGCATTTCCATCAATCACTCATTGAATATTTTGTATATCCTTTCCTATGTTGTGAGTTCTTAAAAAAATTAATAACATTCAGTCTCTTCAGCTAGACCTTACATTCTTCAAGAGTAGGAAATGTGTATTATCTCTTTTGTACTTTAAATGTAATGCCTTTTGCATAGTTACCAAAATAATAGGCTTATAGTAAATATTCAAAAAGGATTAGTTTTCTAAGTGCTATGCTTCACAATTATGCATGCATTAAACAGGCCACAGTGCTGGATCAGAAGAAAGCAGCATGGATTTTAGTTCTTGTTCTGCCCAGAATTATCCCAATAAGTCCCTTACCTCCTCTGGGCCTTATCCATATAAAGAGATAGTCTCTACAGTCCTTCCCAGCTCTAAAAGCCTAAGATTCCATGTTACAGAGTTAATAAAAAGATTACTTAGTATTATTAGCAAAATTACATGACCATTTAACACCCCAAGTTCTCACATAGGTGTGTCTCACAAATGAATCAAAATACAAAATGACTCAGTAAGTCAACTGCTAAAATGTTAACTGGATACAGTTCTACTAAGAGGTCATTCCACTCGTTTGTGAGACAAATAGATCCTAGAACATGAAGTCAACAAAGTTAAGATTTTCCACTGGTTTTTGGAGAAACACGTACATTACAGACCGGAAGAGAAGGGAAGAAGTTGTTTATTATAGAAGTAATATAAAATGTGTTTGGTTGTTCACGTGAAACATTATCAAAGTAAAAATTTCTTGCCTAATCCATCATGTTTTTTGCTAACCTGTTTCTCTTCTTTCCTTTGTTTTCTTGTTTGTAAAGGTAAACATAATGTCCTACTTTTTTTTTTCCTGCTTATATTAGAAAAAGTATCCCAAACTTGGATATACAGAAAATAGTTGGGCACATCTTTGTAATATTACATGGAGAGGCAAAAGGCACTCCAGTACAAGTCACTGTTCACTCCTGATTAAAGTCCCAGACTTAGTGAAGTCACTCGCTAACTTGTAGATTATCATCCAATTGAGATGCAAATAATTTGTCTGATGGAACAAATAGCCACAAAGATTGATGGCTCTGTGGGGCATTAACCAATTTTCTTTCTAACCCAGAACATTTCTTGATAAATTGCTTATGTATGCCTAACTTTTCAAATGTTCTTTGAGCCAGTCATAACATCTTACTGATTTCCTCATTAATTTCCTAAATTAAAATCTTGAACACATGAATTTGCCTTTTTGAAGATCATTTAACACTTGTAAAAGCAGAAACCAAGTCTATGCAGAATGGTGGGAGTATTTATGCAATCACTGTTTGTTAACTGCTTAGTTCAAACAAAATACCGATGAAAATCAAAACTATTTACATACTATCATATGTTATTGCCTCTCTTAAAAGAATCATTATTTTCAGTATGAAAAGGCAAAAAATTAATTTGTAATGTACTGGTTCATTTCTTCCCATTGAGTTTATTACAATTCCCCTGGTAAGCTCAGAAAAGCTGAGGAGATGGGGGTCTTGACCATTAAGTCTGGTAGAACAAACGATTCATAGATAAGAGAGCTATAGCTCTGGCAGCTGGCAGGGGGATTCTCTTCTTGATTGAGTTTCTCTTTAAATTATGCATGAGAATGAAAGACTACATAGAGATATGGAAAAACCTATACAAATACATGGTTGATAAGCAACCTATCCAGCTGCAATGAGCACCATATCACTGACTCTTATCAAATGACAATTACTTGACTTTAGCAAACATAAATAGTAACCTATAATTCCAATGGCTTTCACAGACGCTACATCAGAGATGCAGACATTTCTTGATGTTGGTTCAATGAGAGGATCTGATATTGTTTATGCCAAGCCAGTATGATTTCTGTTCTGCCATATTTATTTTGCGCAGGGGCATTATTTGAATTTTGCTATTAAATGGCAAAATGGAAAAGTCTTACTTTTAAAATTTTTCTGTAAGAATTTCTATAAGGAAAAGATTTAGACAGAGTGAGCTTCACAAAGAACAAACAGATAAGACCACTGAGAAGCAATTTAATTCAGTCAACAAAGACAGTTACTGTAAAACCTTATTAGTTGATGGAATCATTCAAAATGCTGCCAGTCAAAAGTCAAAGGTATTCCCCTCAATGTCAAAGACTTCATGAAGACTGGATTAATCAGAATACTGGAAACCCTGAAACTTAAAGAAAACTCTTGAGTCTGGGGCACAGAGGAAAGCACATATATGCTTCAAAGTTAATCAGCTGTCTACAAACAACTACAGTTACTTTCTCAGAAGAGGGAATTAAAGGAGAATATCGTCCAAAACCACATACTGATCTCTTTTTCTCACATTTCTCCCTTGCCATCAAGAAATAATCAAGACTGTTTAAAAGATCCCTGGTTAGAAATGTGGACTTAGAAGTTTCTCCCAAAGATAAAATATAATCTGAGACAGAAAAAGTAATGAACAGCTGTTTACCAGAATGTAAACTGTGGATATTTCTACGGGGTGGGATTTTCTTATGGGTGTTTTCTGTATTTTCTGAAATTTCCAAAGAAAACATATGTTAGACTAGTCATCAGAAAAAAGCAAATAAATAAATCCTACATGTATTTATATGCATATAATTTTAAATATTTTTAAATGAGCAGTAACCATTGAAAAGTCTCCCACTTTAAAATAATTTGAGAAATGAGCCTGAATTTTGAATTGGTAATCTAGTTATTAGTTTTAAAACATGCTTCAAAAAATTCCGAACGTTAACCCCAAGTTTGATGTATAAAAATTAAAATTTTGGCATTTGCTTTAAACATATTTTACATAAACTGAAATAAAACACATGAAGTGATAGAATATACATAGTTGTCACATGAAAAAATGAGTGTTTCTTCCCAAAGTTCATGACAGTCTAACTCTCTCAACACAGGGCAAAGGTAGTAAAATAACTCATAGACTACTGGCCAGGATAGAGAAAACTCTACGAAAAACAGAAAGGTCTGTCTAGTTTAGACTCAAATAAAAAAGTTAAAATAAATATGTATTTTTTCCCATATAATACTGCCAGTTCCACTTAAGAGACAAAATACCTAAAGCCTTCAACCACAAATCCAAAGCCAAAGTAGCCACAACTAAAATCTTTTTTAAAATAAAAGGAGTCCAATCTAAACAATGTAATAAATCCAAGTTATGGTGAACTCCCTTAAAAAACAATAGTGACTAAGTAATTTCCATCTGAAGATGCAACATTTTCTTAAAAAGCCGAAAAGCAAGATGCATAGTTCATTAACTTAGGGAATAAACCTAGAGAACCAGGGACCACCTCCCCCTCATAGTATAGTTTTCTACTCACATAAATAAACATTGCCTTTAAATAGACTCCATAAAATCCTTCAAGTTTCAGTAACTGATCATTTTAAACTAAATCTCTCAAAGAACATTTAAATATATTCCATTTCCCTCAATGCTTGAGGTAGTATAACTTCTATATACCAATATCCAGATTTAGGATCATTTCTGAAATATCTTAATTTTAAATATGCTCACATTCATCAAGCTGGTAATTTTAGAGACCATCACCTCTTTATTGGAGTTGTAAGAGTCAGTAAAGCGCTTCCTATATATTGTTTTTAGCAACAATTTTCTTTCTCTTCATTTCCCTCATACAGTCCCCTAAGATTCAAGAGCATTTGAATCCAGCCCCAAATAATAATTCCTTAAAGTACTTTTTGTTTGAAAGCAGCAGTTTGTAAAACTGAACATTTCTGCAAGGAAAACTCATCACTATATACAATATTAAAAACTGAATTTTGCATTCTTTTGAGGTTTTGAAAAAAAAATCTAAATGGACAAATGACATAGTTGAGAAAAATAACTCATTTTTAATTTAAATGAATTTTTGATTCTTTTAAACAAAAGACTAATATGTTTCAAAGTTGAAAACTGATTTTTTAAAACCAATTTTAAAATGCTGTTTGGAAAAAATTAACTTCCCTTTTAAGGGACTAGTAATAACCATTTTAATGGAATTGTTGTGGGAGGAAGAAGATACTTAAGAATCCTTCCCAAGGATCTTTGTTAGTGGCTAATCTCTCTTTCAATCTTTATCTCATAAAATTCTACATCTGCCACTTGACCTCTGTGTTAGGCAAAAGGGTAAAAACAAAGCTTGAGCAAGAGTCAACTAGGTGAAAGCAGAGTAACTGAAGAAGGCATAATGAGGGAATAAAGGTGGGGGAAAATAATGATAGCATCCCAAAGCCTAACCCCTAAGCACAAAAATACAATAAAATACCTAATCTTTATAAGGGGTGTAATTATTTGCTGTAAATACTGCAATAACAAGAAATAGAGAATCTTAAAGTAGTAAAGCACTTTGTTCCAACTTCAAAACCAATCACAAAATAATAATTTTTATTAAGTATATACATACCCATGGGAATCACAGGGCTTGCATAATTTAATTAAATAAAAGAATCTACAGGGGAAATATCCATAAATTTATTCTTTCACTCATGTTCTTGGCCAACAGTAAAATAAATCTGTTTATCACAACCAACAAAAAAGGGTTAAACCTTTACATGAAATGCACCAAACAGAAATATATTTCATTACAGTTCCTTTGCATACCAACATTCAAGCCTAATGCACAACTCGGAGGCCCTAAGGACGTGGTAAGCTACATCCAATCTAAGTCAAGTCAGTCTGTATTTCACACATGAACACTCCCCAGTGGTTGATACTACCAATAGAAATCCAACTCATTATTGCTTTTAAGGTTTGTGACTCTAAAAAAGTTGAAAATCACATTTTTCTTAAGACAAATGATCAAACATTTAAATAGGAATTTTTCTCTCTCATGATTAATGGCACCTGCAGTTCACAAAGTGTGACAACTGACAAATCACATTATGTTCGGAGGGAGACTTAGCGACCTTATAAGGATTTATAAGATAGGATGTAGTTTTTCATACCTTTACTCATTCAAATCCTCTTCATCTAAAATAAAGTTGTCCCCATGGTCTTTAAAAATTACAACCCAGTCAAAACCAATGTTGGCAAACTCACAAAAGCCCTAAAATCTAATATGACCCTCCTCATTCCACATGAGAGAGGAGGGAGTGAATCCAAGGAAGAGATAAATAGAAACAGAGAAGACAAGGACAGAACAAAAGGAGATGGGAGAAAAAGTATTTAAAACTTACAAGCTAAACTTAGAACTTGATTAATGAAAAGAAGATGGCACAATCTTGCTAGACTCTGAATGTAATTTGCCAAATGCTGACAAAGAGAATCAAGCAGCAGATCCAGAGAATTCCAAATTAAAAAAAAAAAAAATGACTAGTCACTTTACCCAAAAAATATAATATGGCCCATTGATTCTTTAAAAAAATATATAAACACCCTATAAAATGCCCAAACCACCTCAGCGCAAATCAGAATGGAGCTCAGCTCTTTCTCCTACTGTCGGTAGTTACTGAATAAAATTTGTTTTTACCACTTTAGTGAAGGTCTGGTTGTGTTTATCTTTGACAGTAGATGGCCTCAATATGGCAATAAAAAAGAAGGTACTCATGAGATAAAGACTGGAGGCAAAGTTCAGCCCAGCAAGTTATAGAAGCTCATCAAGTATTAGAAGAAAGAGATCTGAGCTCAATAAAGTTCTTCTGTCCCTTCAATAGGATTCTTAGGAGCAGAAGCCCATATTTCAGAAGCACACTTTTACAATATTTCTTCTTTAAGTATTTGTTTTCTCCTTAGTTTCAAAAGTTCTTATGGAATTATCAGGCTGTCTTAACAGGGTGAGCTCAGTATAAGCACAGTTTAGGGTAGGGATTAAAAGGGGAAGGAGTAATCTAAGTGAAGGGAGGGAGTCCCAGAGAGAAGGTAGCAAGAAAGGCAGGAATGGTCACACAGTTCTAACATCCTGTCCCTCCTGAAAGTTCTTCCTCCACAGTCCCTAAGAAACCTCAGCAAATTCTGTGATGCTGACAGAAATCCATTTCTAGTCAATAGTTTTCATCTCCTCTACCATCCAGCCTGTTACCAAAAATACAGAAAAAGTCACAGAATTTAATGGTTTGCATTTCTAATCATTTTATTTCCCATACCTGGTTCTCAGATTTCAGTGTGCCTATGAATCACCTAGCATCCATCCTCAGAGATCTTTGACTCAGAACAATCAGAGCAGAGACCCAGGAATCTGATATACTAAAAAGTACACCACACTTTCAGAAACCAAAGATGGTAGAGGAAAATAGTTAAATGGTAGAAAGCAGGCAATAGAAAGAAAAAAATAGAGATTAAAAAAAAACCACATACTTCAATTAATTTTTACCCAACAATTAAAACTGATTGGCCGGGCATGGTGGCCCACGCCTGTCATCCTAGCACTCTGGGAAGCCTAGCCGAGAGGATAGCTCAAGGTCAGGAGTTCAAGACCAGCCTGAGCAAGAGTGAGACCCCCGTCTCTACTAAAAAAAAAAAAAAAAATAGAAAGACATTAGCCAAACAACTAAAAATATGTAGGAAAAATTAGCCAGGCATGGTGGCACATGCCTGTAGTCCCAGCTACTCGGGAGGATGAGGCAGGAGGATCGCCTGAGCCCAGGAGTTACAGGTTGCTGTGAGCTAGGCTGATGCCATGGCACTCTAGCCCAGAGTGAGTCAGACTCTGTCTCAAAAAACAAAACAAAACAAAACAAAAAAAACCTGATTGTACTATATGGGTAACCTCCGGGTTACTTCAGAAATGTAGCCTCCTTGATTAGTTTTCAACTCTGATGCCTCATCGGAATGGTATCACTTGTCAGTTATTGCTGTTACAGAAAGTGCTGAGGCTCTTCAGGGCAAATTCTTGTGATTTTTTTTTTTAACCTTCATCCAAACTACATGGCTTTCGATAACAAAAGCTGCTGCCTTGTGACTAGAGGAGTTTTAATACAGTATTTTATCAAAGCAAACCATACTGACAAGTAACATGTACCAAGCATTTACAATATGCAAGGCACTGTTCTAAGTACTTTAAATGTATTAACCCAATAACCCTAAATAAGACCCCTATGAAGTGGGTCTTATTTTACAGATAAGAAAACCAGGGCACAGAGAAGTTAACTTGTTCACACAACTATTAAGTGAAGAAAGCAGGATTCAAACCCAAGTCTCTCCAGATATGCCACATAATGGAAATCACTCAAGCTTTAAGAAAAAATTTAAAATTAATGTTTATATCATAAAACAAATGAGATAAGTTGTTACATAGACTGTGAAGAAAACAAACTATGAAAAGAAAAGGTTCTAAACATACTTTGAGTGTCTTATATAATTTAACTGTTAACTTCTCTAAAGACATTGGTTTTTCATCAGCTTTATTCAACCATTAAAACTGACTACCTTTATTCATCCACTAAAATTTCTGACCAGCTGTTTTAGGTTATATGTAATTGTGAGTTAAAGTTTATTTAGTGACTTCTGCTTCATGCTCAGAGAACAAATTGCTTCCCAAGGTATCCCAAAAGTTGACAACACATGTGCCCTGCCTTCCCTTTCCATATAGAGCAATAGTTTGCTTTTTCAAGCAGGAAAGAGTTCTAGTCTTTCAGAACAATTTAAAACAGAACAAAGATTTTTTTTTTTTATGCCATCATTTAGCACTAAGGTCAAAAGTCTGATAGTAAATCATTTCAGGCTATGAAGGCCACAGGGTCTCTGTCACAACTATTCAACTCTGCCACTGAAGCCATAGACAATATATAATGAATGGGTATGACTGTGTTCCAATAAAATTTTATTTATAAAATGAGCAGCTGGCTTTACTTGGACTGTAGAGATTAGTGTGCCAACTCTTGATTTAGCAGGTACTACTAATGGTAGAAGGATTTCAGAAAAGCTGTATTATTTGTATTGTCAACTAAAATTCCTACTTCTATTAAATGTTCCTGTTTAGGTTATGGTGTGGCAAATTATTATTATTATATGCACCTGTGAATTCTAGACATCTTCTCAACACTATTAACTGTCATACTCTTAAGAGTAAAATGAAAAAAATGAAAATTTTATTTTAATGCTATTATAAAACTATTCATGGAGTTTTTTAAAAGTGCAAACATTTTACTTGCTAATTGCCTATAATCAAGGCAAACAGGTTTTCTTTTTGTTCATTTTCTAAGAAGCTACTCTCTTCAGCTTTAACAGCCCCATCACAGAACAAGTAGGACAGAACTCTGGCCTCCTAGATTCCTCATTCAATCGTCTTTTGGTCTTCCTGCTTTACAAATAATATGAATACAATTCTTAGTATTTTAACATCCAATGCTAAGTTTTGAAATTTTCCTACTTTGCCATTTTCACTAGACTCTAAACAATTTCTTTCACAAAAGCAATTATATTAATATAATCCACCACCAAAAATGAAAGCTTTTCTCATTTTACTTCTAAATTCATTTAGTCCAATCATTGAAAAATTTATAATCTTACTTCCTCTCCTTTTCACAAAAAAAGGAATCTCAAATACCAGTATTTCATTCATTTTACTTATACAAAGGCTAAGTTAGTGATAACATAGTACTTGGAATAGACTACATCTATATTTAGGAAGAAAATAAATGTCTTCAATATCTCACAATTCCTACAGTAAACCAAAATGCCAAAGTGATCCAAGAAGACTGCTTCAGTTTTGCTGAATTTCAGCCACGACTACTCATGCAATTCTATTAAGTTCAAAATATATACAGAAATAAAACATACACACTTGTGTATATGTGTATGTGTTTGAGGAAATCTTTTAAGAATGAAATGATATTTATATTCATGAGGGAAGGAAGGGGGATAAGATAGGCACACTGAAGTTATCAAAGCTAGATCCAGGCCACAATACCAGCATACATTAGCAGCATTATATGAAAGTATCATTAGATGCGTGATGACTAAACAATCCCTAGGTTTATCTCTCAAAAATGAACAGCTCTGGCCAGGTACAGTGGCTCACCCCTGTAATCCTAGCACTAGAGGAGGCTGAGGTGGGAAGATCGCTTGAGGCCAGAAGTTCAAGTCCAGCCTGAGCAAAGTAACACGACCCCTGTTTCTACAAAAAAACTTTTTAAAAATTAGCCGGGCATGGTGGCACATTCCTGTAGTCCCAGCTACTCAGGAAGCTGAGGCAGGAGGATCTCTTGAGTCCAGGAATTCAGGTTGCAGTGAGCTATGATGATGCCACTGCACTCCAGCCAAGGCAACAGAGTGAAACCCTGTCTCAAAAAAAAAAAAAAAAAAAAAAACAGCTCAAATTTTCCTTACAAGCATTTCAGGGCAGTCTAGTTCACTGAAATGTGAAACAGACCAATGTTACCTGATCTTTACAAAACATATTTCACAGAGCTCAGGTGGTTCCATGGCTGTTGTATAAAGTAGAGAAAGATGGGTTGGTTATATGTCTGCCTGAGAAAAAGCAATGCTTCTCTGAGTGTGCTCTCCATTGTGTTATAGAATATGCAGACCTAAGAATAGTACTTAATAAGTTTCTATGTGGACACGTTAAAAAAGAAGAGATGGAACAGATGAGGGGAAATGTCAAATCCAAAGGGAATAAACAAGGATTGCCTGCGTGTGTTTATGCATGTGTGTGTGTGCTGCACATTCGCTCTTAAAACTCGCCCTAAAACTGCCATCCACAAATATACACACAGTTATAAATGCTATGTGAAAAAGTGGTCTGATTTGAAATGATGATATAGCTTCAGAAACATGCAAGTTTCTCTGTTTTCATTTTCTGGTATTGGTCCCATTAAAACAGGATAAGATTATTTGAAGAAAATGCCTAAAGTCAACAGAGAATATATTTAAAAATTATTCATTATCCAAATCATCTACAAAGCCTACATTAAAGGATTTAATTATGTGTATTACTTAGTCCTTTAGCCTCATTTGCTTCTATCAACAGCTTTTCAAGATTTGAGAAACTCCTGTACAAAGCTAACATTTCATACAAAATTGCTTTCTGTTTTTCATCACTTATTTATAGACTCAGCCTTTAATCCAATGTCTTAAGAATTCTGGTTTTTACTAGCTACTTACCACCTAATCCATATAATAGTAAAAGCAAATGTGTAAAGGGGTAGAAATCAGTTCACCTTTAGCCTTTATGAATAATGTTCATGTATTATTTTAATAGTCTCTAGCAAAATGTATGTGTCACTCAAGCACAGATTTTTCTTAAGACAACACAAAGCACATCAACGACAGACGCCAATTGCAGAACTCAATTCAAAGGGTTATTTGTGGCTAAACTAACAATTCACCAGTGCCTGAAATACCTCACCTCCCCTAATGCTAAATAACCTTTAGCCCCATCCCCCATTTCATTTTCTTAGCCCTGGCTCTAGGCTTGCAATGCTCTGTATCTGAACCAAAATAAGAAACAATTACTTCACCAGTGAGGATATAGGGATGGCAAATAAGCAAATGAAAAGATGCTCAACAGCGTTAGCCATTACAGAAATGCAAATTAAAGCCATGATGAGATACCAACACTATTAGATATGCCTATTAGAATGGCTATAATAAAAAATACTGGCAATACCAAGCACTGGCACAAATGCAGAGCAACTGGAACTCTCACATATCGCCAGTAGAAATGTAAAATGATTTAGCCACTCTGGAAACCAGCCTGACAGTTTCTTACAAAGTTAAGCTTACAGTATGACCCAGCAATCTTATTTCAACTTTTTACCCTAGAGAAATAAACACTTACGTTCACACAAAAACCTGCACATGAATGTTCATAGCAGCTCTATTCATATTAGCCAAAAACTAGAAACCACCCAAATGTCCAAATTTCGTTTAATGAGTGAATGCATAAACAATCTGGGGTAAATCCACACAGTAGAATGTCACTCAGCAATGAAAAGGAACCAGTGATACTACTGGATGGAAAATTATGCTGAGTTTTAAACAACAAAAAAATCTTAAAAGGTTACAGAGTACATGCATATTAGTTTGCTAAAGCATAATAAAATACCACAGACTGGGTGGCTAAAACAATAGAAATTTATTTTCTTATAGTTCTGGAGATTAAAAATCCAAGACCAAGGTGTCAGCAGGTTTGGTTTCTTCTGAGGTGTCTCTTGTTGGTTTGCAGGTGGCTGCTGTGATGGACTAAATGTTTATGTCCCCCCAAAATTCTTACGTTGAAATCCTAACCCTCAATGTGATGGTATTAGAAGGTCGGGCCTTTGGGAGATGATTAGATTATGAGGGTGACACCCTCGTGTGTGATTAGTGCACTTATAAAAGAGACCCCAAAAAGACCTCTCACCCCTTCTGCCATGTCAGGACATGGCAAGAAGGCACTATATGAACCAGGAAACAGGCTCTCATCAGACACCAAATCTGCTGGCACTCTGATCTTCAACTTGAATTTGCCAGCCCCTTGAACTGTGAGAAATAAATTTTTATTGTTTATAAGCCACCCAGTTTGTGGAATTTTTGTTACAGCAGCCCAAACAAAGACAGCTACCTTCTTACTATGACCTCACATGGTCTTTCCTCTGTGCTCATGGCCCTGGTATTCTCTCTGTGTCTCCCAATTTCCTCTTCTTATCAGGACATTCATTAGACTGGACTAGGGCCCACCCCAAGGGCCTCATTTCAACTTAATGGCCTCTTTAACCACCCTATCTCCAAATCAGTCTCATTCTGAGGTACCAGAGGTTAAGGCTTCAACATATGAATTTGGGAAGGGCACAGTTCTGCCCATAACAGTGACAAAGATTCTCTCCTTGACCAAACTTGAGTCAGGCTCCCCTGGGTGCTCTTTCTGACTGGCTCCTGACCTTGGGCTCTGTCGTTGGTCTACTTAGCCCAATTATAGCAAGAATCCTGCTGAGTCAATTTATTGAAAATCCCCCATCCTCAATATTTTATCCCCCTAGCCTGTCTTCAGCAAGAATCCTGTTGAGTTGTTCTAGCAGAAGTCCATCCAGCCTTGATGCTTTCTCTTAGTAATTTTCCATCCACCATCCCTCAACCCCGTTCCTTGGCTATAAATCTCCACTTGTCTTTGTTATTTTTGGAGTTGAGCCCCGTCTCTCTGTTCTACTACAAAACCCCAATGTAGTAGTCCTCCTGAATAAAGTCTGGACTTCCTGTCTTTAATAAGTGTTTGAATGATTCTTTTCTTTAACCACAGTATGATTCCATTTACATAACATTCTCAATGTGATAAAATTATAGTGACAGGCAAACAGCACAGTGGTTGCTAGGGTTGGAGAGAAGGTGTTACTATAAAGGGGTAGCATGAGAAAGTCTCTCTTGAGTGATGGAAAAGTTCTATATCCTGATTGTGGTGGTGGTTACAAGTATCAGTGCATGTAGAAAAATTTCAAAGAACATACACATAAATACATACAAAGAATGCATGTAAAACTTGGTGAAATCTGAATAAAGTCTGTAGTTTAATTAGCAATAGTACTACAGTTATGTAAGATGTTACTGAGGAAAGCTGAATGAGGGTTACAATGGAAACTTTGTACTATTTTTACAGCCTCTACATGAGTCTAAAATCATTTTCAAATAAAAAGTTAAAGAAATTTCTTTATAGCTCAGAGAACCATATTTCGGGGCTCTGCTGCCAGGCACAATGCCCTCTTTTCACACCTCCCACACAAAAAGAAACAATTATAATACCATGTCATCCCCTACCCCAAACACACATGTCCCACCACAATACTGTGAGTATATGCTACCAAGAGCTTGAGAAAGCTTGAGTAGGTGTTTTTGGCAAAGATTACTGATAGTTATATTATTTCTTTCAAGTATCCCTAAATGAGGACTTGAATAATTTACTTTGAAATATACATAGTCAAAGATTTAAAAGCAATTTCACATTAATTTCTGTTTGTTAATTTTATTCTCCCTAGAATTAATTCTGGAAACAATGAAGTGAGATGGAGAAAGAAAACAACTTTACATCTTGATGTTGATTCATACTCAATTTATTGGAGAGTTGCCTCAAAAATGATTACATTTCAGCAATAAGACAAGGACAGACTTAATGCATTTCTTGTACATATAAATTTTTTATAAAATGCTTTCCAGGACATAGATGAACCTTTTATTTATTTTCAAAGAAAAAATATCAATTCTAAGTGTCTAAAATTAAACCACATACCTACTATAATCTTTTTTTTTTTTTAAGTTAGTTTTTAATCTAGCTTCTCTCCTGTCTAAATGGAGCCATAGGATTCCTAGAGTCCCCTTAGGAAACAAACACTATCTGAGTTTTCCATACAAATTTAAATTAATTTGAAACAGTTTGAAACTTGCAGTTAATCTTCCAAGTTTCATTTGTAGAAATAAGGTTCAAATTTATAGTATTCTTATTTCAAGAAAAAGCAGCATTATAATAAACCATGCATAAAGAATTCAGGAATTGTGACTTCTTATCAATTTTCTTACCATCTCAGTAAGTATTGCTCATAGGTCCCTTAATTCATTTTCGTTAACATATTCACACAATATAGTTCAATCTCATTTATAAATAAACCACAAACTCCCCCCAAAACTATGACTATGATACAAACAACAATGATATAAATTCACTATTCAATGTGGTTGAGAATCGAATAACAGGGTTAAAATATAATTCCAAAAAAGTTTTTGGTTTAAAATACAATCTGGCTAATAATTGTTGACACTATCATTCCCCAATTCTCATTAAATACTTAGGAAATGTGGCAAGTAAGAAAATGTATAATACAAAAACTAAGAATGAAAAAATCAGGGAGGAATTAAAACAAACTGCTTTACTATTTATGCCAATCTGTGCCAGGGTGATGCAGAAGTCCATTCCATTTTCTAGATGATTCAGCTCTAACTTAGGAGAAGGGAAATTTCAGTAGGCAGCTATTTTCAGACAGGCAGAACATGGATGGGCAACATTTTCAATCATGTTCTACTAGCTTATTCTAGGTCACAAACAGAATGCAGAATTTCACTGCTTTTTAACATATTAAAGATAAAATGAAATAGGATTCTACCACAGTTTTTAGCTTAACAAAGACATGGCTATTTTGTTCAAGAATCCTACCATATCAAAATTTCTGAAAATTTTACACATTTCTACATTAGCCAAGGATAAACCTCAGGTACAAGAACAAAATCAAAACTAAAGCAAAAATATATTTATGTAGTCACCTGATGATGGACATTTGGATTGTTTCTAGTTTGGGACTATTATTAATAAAGCTGCTATGACTATTCATAAACAAGTCTACATATAGATGCGTTTTCATTTATTTTGGCTAAATATCTAGGAGTGGAACTGCTACATCATATGCTAAGTGTAACTTTATAAGAAACTGCCAAATTGTTTTGCAAAGTGTTTGCACTATTGTATATCCTAAACAGCAATGCATTAGAATACAACTTGGTCACCAACAGGTCTTACCAGTTTTTTAAATTTTAGCCATTCTAATGGGTATATAGTTGTATTTCACTGTGGCTTTAATTTGCATTTCCTTGATGACCTATGATACTGAGCATCTTTTTCACACACATAAGGGCTTTAGTCTGTCTTTGTAAAATGTTCAAATCGTGTCCTCATTTTGGGATATTCGCCTAGTGGAATGCTACTGAGAAATAAAAAGAAACAAAACACAACAAATGATAAACCTTACAGACATCTAGCTGAGCAAAACAAACCAGACATAAAAGAGTACTGTATGAGGCTGCTTACATAAAACTATAAAATAGGCAAAACTTATATATAATATTCAAAATCACTCAGTGGTTGCCTGGGGCAGAGAGTTTGAGAAGACTGATTACAAAGAACACAAGGTTACTTTCTGGGAAGATGGAAATGTTCTCTCTCTTATTTGGGATAATACTTACATGAGTGTATACCTTTGCCAAACATTAGAGACCTGTGTATTTAAAATCTGTGCAGTTTATTACATGTAAAGTACATCTGAGTAACAGTACATGAGTTACTTTACATATCTTCAAACATACTTGAATTACGATATTTCTTGTATAAAAAGAAATGCTGAGTTATTAATATTAGCTGTCCACATACACTTAAGTTTTAAAACACCTTCATAATAGAAAACTTATACCTGACTTTGAAGTCTATGTTCAGGGTCCCCTCTGGGCACAAATAGATCCGTATTTGACTAAAAGACTCTGCCATTCTGATTTCCCATCTATTTTATAATACTTCAACTGATCACTAAGAAAATGAATTAATAAAAAGATACACTATTTCTAAGAGATGTGATTACTGCTGTCTCTGCAATTCTCTGTCCCTCAAATCCTTGGCCTCCTGAAAGTACCTTGGAATTGCATTCCTAAAATGACCCTCAGCATTACTCAGCTATTAATGATTTCTGGCTTCTGAAAATTATTTATCTAGTCTTTAAAGAGGTCATTAAACTTAGGTTGACCAAATGTTTCATACGATTGAAAGAGATTTCTAATCCTTGAGTAACATTTCAAATATCTAATGTTGTTATAAATTAGGCCATACTATGAATAATTTAAAATTCTGTGAAAAAATGTGTTTAGAATTGAAATCAAATAAATCTTAATAATTTGTTAAAAAAGGAAAGGAACTGACAACATAAAGACACAATTACACAATAAAAACTAGGTAGACACAGTATATATTTTAAGTGAGGGAAAACTTGTAAAGTCAATGCCATTCCTAAGTATAATACTCTGTAGTTATCTAATTAACAAGAAAAATTATATGTGTGTGTGTATGCTTACTCATTCATTCATTCAGTATTCCTCTACCCTATACTTGAGGGAACACTGTCAAGGTTATTTTTGACTTATTTTATTTGAACAGTATTTATCTGTATATTTATAAAAGATCTAAAGTGATTCTTGTCAGATCATTTAATAATATTTTAGTTGTCTCAAATTATGCAAACTGCATCAAGATTAATAACTTTTTTATAAATACTTTGCTAATCAAAAAAGGTATTTCTAGCTTTAAATACGCAATAACTGAAGTCAGAAATGCACATGTACATTCCAATTTCTCCCATTTGAATTATCCAACTTGATGTCTTTTTAATGTATTATTCTACATAAATAAGATGCCCTTAAATTACAGATGAATATTATTTTTTAAGCATTCATTTGATTTAATGGTAATTTAATCTTCTTAATCTAAGAGTTTCCCAAATTTGATAAAGTCTTTTAATGAAGCTATTGCTAAGATCTCCATCCTTGATGTGCTGTTTACCAATTACTACATGAGTTTAAACACCTTTATTTTAGCTCTTATTCATGTTATCTTCTGGAGTCAGGCACTTGCTCATATCTTTGCATCTGTTCTCAAATAATTAACTAAATATTAAAAATCTGGTTGTTTTTCTTTGCCCAGATTCCCAATTTTCTTTAATCTCTCCCTTGATACAACTTAAAGAACTTTTCCCTAAATCCTCTACTTTGGCTAGAAATTTACTCTCTTTATGTTAATAAAGTACATTACTTCAAGCACCATAAGATGTGGCTGTGACAAACAAGATTTAGCTCATCTCAGCCTATTTGTTAAGCCCAGAGAACTAACCAAGAGTGAATAAACAGACAAAGAATCTCTACCTTCTGGAAGTATCTGATGTTTAAATTAAGACCTTGTTTTGTTTTTCTTGTAATTTACTGAAATAAATGTGCTTTTTCACAACCCATGCTAGCTAAATTGTGCCCATCCTCAGTCTCCACCCACCACTGGCTTTACAGACAAAGATTCTGGTCAGCCCAAAGTCAAAGACAAGAATGCCCTTCCTAAGAAATAAGTTGTTAAAGAGAAAATGTTGACAGATATTAACTGGGCTTCAATCAATCTGAAACCTTGTGGTACACACATACACACACACCATACACATGCAGGAGCACTCAAGAGGGAGCTTCAAATAGTGTCAAAAGGTGTAACACCACCTTCAAACAGGGACCCTTAAAACTCTTGCACTGATTGGGTGTTTCACTGCCTCATGGGGATCGGTTATTGAACTAACATCTACCTCCAGTCATTGCAGTAACTTATGACGATGCTGCAGCACTCGAGCCCCAGCTGACAGAGCAAGACTCTGTCTCAAAAAGAAAACAACAAAAACAAAACAACAAAAACACATACCCACAATCATAGTGAGTACTAGTCAGGGGCTATCCCACCAGACAGCCCTGGATCCTTCAGTATTAAATTAGTCAGAGATGTTTATTAAGGAATTATGAAGCTTCCTTTGGCTTTAAACATATTAAGTTTAGTTCACTACTTCCCCACAAATACCTCAGAAGGACTTGACAGTGACCATCTCTTAGGCCCTGAGCCTTTAACTTAAATCCTACTGCCTAGTAACTGCTGACATTTTGCTAATTCTGCTGTCCCCAAGCTTCCTGACTTTGCCGCAGCCTCATCTGCTGCATTCATCTCACTCCAGCTGTCAAGGTCCCTATCCCTCCAATCTATTCAGAGAAATGGGGTCTAATGTAAAGTTTGTGTTGTCTCATATCCTGCACTGGAGTCTTCCAGATTTCTTTTATGTTAACCTTCAAATGCTTGACTCTGATTAATTTTATATATTGTCAATCACAGTAGTCTGGCCTAAAATGAAGCTTATATACATGCTTATTTGAAAAGTGATGGAAACTTAAAGGAACTATCTAAAAGCATGCAAAAGTCTATTAAAACATGTTCCTAAGCCTGGAACTTCTCAGATTAAAAAAAAAAAGAGCCATAAATTTTCAGATAAATACCAAGGTATAATACTAACGAAGAAATAAAAATATGCTTTCCAATAGGCTAACAATTCACCTTCAAAGTGAAAAAGGCAAAGGACATCAGGTGTTTGTTGTGTTGCTAAGTAATTACTATACTATACTAACCTTGTGTGTGTGTATTATAAAAATCATCCACTTGTGTTACAAGGAATTACTTTGGGCTAACACTGGAAACATAGTACCTGAAGTGAATTCCAAGTAGCAATCTCCTCATTAATCATCATTTTGAAACATTCACACTTCAACATAAAGTCTTTTACCTCATTGTTTAAAATTTCAAGTAAATGAGGCATTCCAAGATTCGCCTGCAAAATACTACATTTTTCCATCTCTTCTTAGCTCTTAAGATCTGACATGCTTGCCAATTTATTCCAAAAGGTCACAGTATAAACAGATTTCAGCTGCATGTAGGAAAACACCTGTTCAGCATAAAATACTGCTATTTGTGTACACTAGCCATACCATGTGGAAAAAAAGAATTCTATCAAAAAAATGTAAATAGCATTATTGCCATTGAAATTCTGACATGTTACTTCTAATAAAGTTATTCTAAAGGGGTTTTTTTGTATAGTAACTTGGTATCTAAGCAAAACTCTAAATTTCAGTGGTCACTATAGTCAATATAGCTACTGAGAAAAAACATTTAAAAACATTTAATCTTTAGACTACATGAATCATCTTATAAATACTTCTGTCAAAGTTGTGTATTAAAATAAAATGAAGGGCCGGGTGCAATTGCTCATGCTTGTAATCCTAGCACTTTGGGACGCCAAGGCAGGAGGATCTCTTGAGGCCAGGAGTTTGAGGTTGCAGTCAGCTATGATGTTGACACCACTGCACTCTAGCTTGGGCAATGGAGAGAGACCCAGTCTAAAAAATATTAATATTAATGTTAGTAAATATTAATAAATAAATATCAGGCTAAGAATTCAAGATCCCTAGTATATATCCATTCTTCACCAGACAGCTGACCAGATGCAGGTCAATCTCACTGAACCTCATTTCCTTCATCTTTTAGGGATAAGAGTAACTCTCTAATATTAGGATCAAATAAGACTGTACTTACTTTATATGCTGGCTGGGATTATGTCATAGATAAAACCGATAACTAAAAGATGCTTTAAACTTTCACTTATATAAGGGAATCAGTTATAGAGGAAAGTTACCTAAAGTTCTATGATACGTTAATAATATTCAGATCATCACTTTCCATAAATTGAAAGTAAACTGCAATTAATTTTAAAATATTCTGCACAAAAGTAATGAGAGAAAATATAAATAATTCTTTATTTTAAGAAATATTTTTTGAATTTAATATATTGTTTGCTACATAAATTAATGCAAAAAAAGAGTTCTATAAATTTAAACTGCATATTTGATGAACTACCATAGCTCAAATTATAATGCAAGAAACATTTTTAAGACTAGTATAAGTCAAGATCTAGTTCTGTAGATAATAAACTCTTGTAAATTAAGACTGGCATCTTTGCATCTTTCATCTTTTTCTAGTATCTTGTATCTATTCGAGATGATTATTGTGAAGCCAGAATTCAAGGAGCACAGACTTTCATTTTTAGCAGATAAATTCTATCAGAATATCAAATGTAAAGAGACAGGTCTTTAAATATAGAAAATGAAAATGTAAAAAGACAGCACTTCAAAATACAGAAAAATGAAAATCTTGAGAGGCAGAGGCTCTAACTATCAGTCAAGCTTCTCACTTGGCAATAATAAAGTTACTGTTTATGAGGGATGGAGGAAAAGGCTAGAATAAAAGGAAGGAAAGACAGAATGCAAATAGCTATCATTGAATAGTCTGGCAAAAATGTAAAGCGAGGTCAAACTGTTAACAATGATCATTGCAATATTTGCAAAAGAAAATTTCTCACATTCACAATAAAAACACAGATGTCACAAACATTTAAATTATCCAACATTTGCTTACAGCTTACAAAATAATGCCTAATGAACACTAAAATTGTAAAGCAAAATATTTTCCCAAGTTTTCCACACTAGAGAGCTGTTGTCTCATTAAAACAAAAGAATTTGATGTACCAGTGCCGTTATTCAAACACACAAACTTAACAACTAGCCTGATAAAAATCTCTCAAGGAAAAAGATAGGGGCTGTATCTCTAGTTTCAGACTTTTAGGATTTAGATTCCAAATCTGTCTAATAAAATTTGAACAGAATCTCCATTTGATCTCTTTTGTTCCAGATATTATACCTCAGTCCTTTGCTCACTACCATAAGGTTTTGTGCTATTTTCTATGACTTTCCTCAGTCACTGAAATACACTGGCCTCTTCTCAGTCTTTATCTCCTCTGTAGGATTTGATACTCCTCACTATAGGCTCCTTGGAACTCTCTACCTTCTTTGAGCTTCTCAAATAGTATACTCTTGGAGTTCTCTTCCATCCTTCTAGAATATTCCTTTTCAGATTTCATCACTCCCTCCTTCCTCCATCTGCCTTTAATTATGAACACCCTCTAATAGTCTATCCTCAACCCTTCTCTCTTCTCCCCATTCCCTGTTGCTACCTTCAGCACTCCAATCCAATTTCACCACAACGCTGAATAGCTGTTACTTACTATCCTCAATCCCTTCTCTGAATGTTATTAACAGAATTGCACTTCCAATTACATGCCAGATATCTCCGCAGGTGAATACTTCTGTGGCATCTCAAACCAAGCATGTCAAAAAATTAAAATCATTGTGCCATACCCTCCAACATCTAAACAGACCTATTATCACCACAGTTATTTTCCTTTCTTCCTCCAATTCACCCCAAAGTAAAATCTGATGCTGAGTCCCTGTGGATTTGGATCAATCCTTACCTATCTTCACTCTTACTCAGCAGCAGGCACTAAATGTCTAGCACCAGCAGCTTGGCAGAAATCACTTACTAAGTAGACGCCGAAAAAGCCTAGCAGGCATCAAAAAGCTTTATCTCCTAATCAACCCAGGACCAGCTAAGGGTCTTGGTTGAACACAAAAGAAGCTGACCCTGGCTAATTAGTAGAAAAGGAGTTAATTAAAAGGCTACCGGGCATCTCATAGGATTGTTGGGAAGATGAAGAACTGTGCTCAAAATTAAGATTCCAAAAACAAATCATGCAACAAACGATGCCACGAAGCAAGACTAATTAGAAAATGGCCATCACTGCTGTTTAGCATCCCACAGAGAGCTAAAGAAAACCACGGTACTGTTGGAAATCAATCTTGCAAACACTAGGAAGACACTGCTGCCACCAAAGGCAGAAAGCCTCTGCTAATATTCACCGCCTCTACCATCGAAATGAAAGCTCTATGCAGATTCTGTTTCCTCAGTTCTAAATCAAAGTCCTATGGGGGGCGGGGTGAGTCTAATCGATGAAGCCTAAGTCATAAGAGTATAAAAACATAGGAAATATGACCTTATCCCATCACTACCTGGAAATTTAGTCTTATTCATCCTTTATCTTTTTAATTCAGTTCTAGGATTCTTTTTTTAAAATCTCTTTTGATTAATATAAACTTTTCCTATGCACATTTCCTCTCTAAAACTTACCCTACATTTTGTGGTCCTCTGCCTAGTGATTTTTGCCATTTAATCTTACTGTTACGCCATTTTTATATGGCAACTCTTAAGCCTTCTTTTTTATAAATACCTCCTATTCTCCTTCGTTTGATGAGGAATTTTTTTAGTATGTGTTTTGCACTACAATTTTCCTCAGAGCTGCCTTGTAGCAACCATCTGCTATAAATATTCACATATTTGCAGTAAGGATAAATTCCTGTTAAAATCTTTGTGTTCTAATAGATTAGCAAGGACCTAGATGACTGCACACACACTTATCAAAAGAAGGGAAATGCAAGACTAGCCTAAGCAAGAGTGAGACCCTGTCTCTAGAAAAAAACAGATAAATTAGCCAGGCATGGTGGCATGTGTCCCAGCTATAAGGAAGACGGAGGCAGGAGGATCACTTGAGCCCAGGAGTTTGAGGCTGCAGTGAGCTATGATGATGCCACTGAACTCCACTGGGAGTGAGAGAGCAAGACTCTATCTCAAAAAATAAAAAAAGCGGGGGGGCAATGCATGATAAGCATACCTCATTTTATTGTGCCTCACTTTAGTGCACTTTGCAAATACTGCATTTTTTTGCAAACTGAAGGTTTGTCAATCCTTCATCAGCACCATTTTTCCAACAGCATATGCTCGCTTTATGTCTCTGTGTCACATTTTGATAATTCTCACACTATTTCAAACTTTTTCATTATTATACCTGTTATGGTGATCTGTGATCAGTGACCTTTGATGTTACTCTTGTACTTGTTTTGGGGCACCAAAAACTGCACCACTATAAGAAGGCAAACTTAATAAATTGTGTATGTGTTCTAACTGCTCAAACACTTGCTGTTCCCTCATCTCTCTCCCTTCTCTTCAGGCCTCCCTACTCCCTGAGACACAATAATATTGAAATTAGGACAATTAATAACCCTACAATGGCCTCTAAGTATTCAAGGGAAAGAAAGAGTCCCATGTTTCTCACTTTAAATAAAAAGCTAGAAATGATTAAGTTCCGTGAGGAAGGCATGCCAAAAACCAAAATAGGTTGAAAGCTAGGTCTCTTGTGCCAGTTAGCTAAGTTGTGAATGCAAAGGAAAAGTTCATGAAGGAAATTAAAAGTGCTACTCCAGTGAACACATGAATGATAAGAAAGCAAAGCAGCCTTATTGCTGCTATGGAGAAAGTTTGTACGGTCTGGATAGAAGATCAAACCAACCACAACATTCCCTTAAGCCAAAGCCTAACCCAGAGCAAAGCCCTAACTCTCTTGAATTACATGAAGGCTGAAAGAGGTGAGGAAACTGCACAAGAAAAGATGGAAGCTAGCAGAGGTTGGTTCATACAGTTTCCGGAAAGAAGCTGTCTCTCTAACATAAAGTATAAAGTGACGCAGCAAGTGCTGACAAAGAAGCTGGGGCAAGGTAATCAGAAGATCTAGCCAAGATAATTAACAAAGCTGGCTACACTAAACACTAGACTTTCAATGCAGGTGAAACAGCTTTATACGGGAAGAAGATGCCATCTAGGACTTTCATAGCTAAAGAGAGGTCAATACCTGGCTTCAAAGCTTCAAAGGACAGGCTAATTCTTGTTAGGGGCTAATGTAGCTAGTGACATGAAGTTGAAGCCAATGTTCACTTACCATTCCAAAAATCCTAGGGCCCTTAAGAATTATAATAGATCTACTCCATCTGTGCTCCAGAAATGGAACAACGAAACACCATTCAAGATGCCATGAAGAACATTCATGTTTTGCGGGAGGAGGTCAAAATATAAACCATGAACAAGAGTTTGGAAGAAGCTCATTCCAACATTCATAGACTACTTTAAGGGGTTCAAGATTTCAGTAGAGGAAGTCACTGCAGATGTGTGAAAATACCAGGAGAACTAGAATTAGAAGTGGAGCTTGATGATGTGATTGAATTGCTATAATCTCATGATCAAACTTTAATGGATGAGGAGTTGCTTCTCATAGATGAGCAAAGAAAGTGGTTTCTTTAGATGCAATCTACTCCTGGTGAAGATGTTATGAACTGTGTAGAAATGGCAACAAAGGCTTTAGAATAGTACGTAAACTTAGTTGATAAAGCAGCAGTAGGGTTTGAGAGAACTGACTCTAATTCTGGAAGATATTCTACTGTGGGTAAATGCTATCAAATAGCATCACATGCCACAGAAAAACCTTTTGTGAAAGGACAAGTCAATGGATGTGGCACACTCTATGGCTGTCTTGTTTTAAAATATTGCCACAGCCACCTGAACCTTCAGCAACCACCACCCTGATCAGTCAGCAGCCATTAACATCAAGGCAAGACCCTTCACCAGCAAAGAGAGAAGGTTCAGTTGATCATTAGCAATTTTTAGCAATAAAACATTTTTAATTAAGGTATGTACATTGTGTTTTTAGATACTAAACAGACTACAGTATAGTGCTAGCATAACTTTTATATGCAATGGGAAGCAAAAATTTGTGTGATTCACTTTATTGCAGTGGTATAGAATAGAATCTGGAATCTCTCTGAAGTATGCCTGTAATTCCTTTTCTTTAACAAGTAAAAAGTGATTGAATAAATTAACAAATTTCTATCTTTGTTTTAGAAATTAATCAGTGTTGCCTTCTTAGTGTTTAACAAATTAGAGACCCCTTCCTTCTCTGAACTGGCATACCTCTTAGCTACTGAGCAATTTTTTTGAATACTACATAAACTGTTATCTGTTTATTTGTTCATGTCAACTACAAGAGTATGTAAGCTACTCACATCAAGAGTCCTGTCATAAATCACTTCTATTCTAACCCTCATATACAGAAAGTACTTAAGAAACATTTGTTCACAGATTCCACTAATATCAAGTTGGATATTATGCTAGATGCCAGAAATATCATATACCAGTCTAGCAGGCTGATTGGCAATAAATAAGGTAATCAAAGAGCTTTGACAATTAAGAAGCAATGCTTCACCAGCTACTATTATCTAGCTATTCAAAATCTATATCAGGCTAGTGACAAAAGATTCAATATGGGATTATTTTGTAAGTACATGTAGTTTTTTATAAATTAGTATTATTTTACCCAAATATGAAAGATAAACTAGATTCTAATAAACACATAGACACATTGTCTCCATAACTATATTAAAAAAATAAACAACTCTCCTCATCCAATCCTTTCTTTAAAACTCCTTTTAAAAGATTACTATTTTATACTTGAGTATTTGTATCTCTTACAAATTGAGAATACGTCTCCCATTTGCTCTTTTTTGTTCATCCAATAACACTACTGGTCCTGTATAATACGCAAAGAAGTATGGTAAGCACTAGGAATGCCAAGACGGAAAAAGAACTACCTATTCCATTGAATCGATGTTTCTCAACTGTCATAGAAATATTCATGTTCTTCAAATAGGTATGACTTGTGATCATCCTTTGCAGAGGATATGAAAAGTGGCCTCAAATTCTCTAATGTTATTTGGGGTCTGAACTGAATTCAAAAGATGAAGCCCAGGTGCACCTCAATCCTTGCCACAGCAGATCTCCAATAGAACTACTTCCTAACCCAGGATTTATTCACCACTTAACCAAATGTTTCTTGATCCAGATCAAGTATTTTGCCTACTACACACATCAATGTATTTACAGCAAGTACCTTTGACCTTACACATTATTGTTTTCTAAGTGTTTCCTCTTGTTCATTTGCCTTCCTATTTAGCACTGAGATTTCATGATGTGGGACTACATTAATTACATCTGCATCCTTCAAAAGGTAACAATGCTGAATGTATAGTAGCTTCCCAATAAATACTACATAAATGAGATAAATACATAAATACCAGGACATAGAGATAAGAGTTGAAATCATATGTGTTTGCTATAGTGTTTAACAAGAGTCTCAATACATTGGAAGATTTGACTGCTTTGATTATTTATTTTTATATTAATTCATATATCTTCCATCAGTAACAATTCTTACTTAACTGGCACAGCACAGTCTTTAAGTCTTACGACAGCCTCTCCTTTCTGTGTAAATGATTGGTTTCCTTTTTGCCTTTTCTCCCAGGAAGTTTATGGCCAAATATGAAGCCCAATCACAGCATTCATGCTGATACATAAGAGTTATGAGTTGTTCATAAGTTCTAATGTTCTGTTTCTTTTATTATTTCCAACAATGTGTTTTGTTATAATCTGCCTCAGATGTTTTATGGAAACAAACAGGTTATAAATGAATTTACCTACTATGGAAAAGATATACACCAAGTTTCTATTTCAAAGTTCACATTTTCTTTTATCCACCAAAATACACTTCTATTCAAACTTATTCCTCTCCAATTTTCCTTCTCCCCTAAGTTTTCTGTCAGTCATCCATGTTCTTAAACTGTATTTCTATCAAATTGTAAAGACCAAATTTCCTGCCTATTCCTTCACATAGTTTGAGTTTCACTGCTATTTTCTTTGACTTCTTTCAAATTACTGCTTTTGAGTGGATCAATATCATGGTTGCAAGGCTAAATATGGTCTCTTTCTCCATGCTCTATTTACCTATTTTTAGGCAACAGGTAGCTAAAAATTTTCATCAATGATATAAGCCATAAAAAGCAAATTTATAAGAACGAAGGTTCTTTCATTAAATTTATGAAGTGTTGGCATGTTTTAAAGAAATGAGAACGTAAGACCTATGACTCTTACAATCTATATCATTCTTTCCATTTCCCAGTAAGGTAAATGAAACCATTTAATACAAGCTAAAATTACTTTCCCTTTCTTTATAGTATATAAATTCTAGAGCCTTATGCCTTTGTTTTTCCATTTCTATTTCTTTCACTTCAGGAAATTGTTTTCCCATATATTTATTTCCCCTTAGTACTTCTGTTGCATAACTCTTCTGAGTGACTTATATCAAAATCTTCAAGAGATATTTAAAAATATTTCCCAAGTAACTAAAGAAATGGAAATTAAAGGCAATATTAATCATTTATTAATAATAAAATGAAAAGCACAGTGGTTCATGTCTGTAATCCCAGCACAGAGAGAGACCAATGAGGAAGGATCACTTGAGGCCAGGAATTCAAGACCAGCCTGAGCAATATAATGAGACCCTGTTTCTACAAAAAATTAGCCAGGTGTGGTGGCATGCACCTGTAGCCCAAGCTACTCAGGAGGCTAAGACAGGAGGATCATTTGTACACAGGAGTTTAAGGTTGCAGTAAGCTATGATGATGCCACTGTACTCCAGCCTGGACAACAGAGCAATACATTATTTCGGCAACAAAAATAACAGCAACAAAAAAGGCAATAAAATACTACTTTTACCTATTATGTTAGCCTGTTAGCCAAGACTTTTAATTGTAAAATCCCAGACAGTTGAAGAGTTGAGCCAGACTTTCTTTTTTTTTTTTTTTTTTGAGACAGTGTCTCACACTGCTACCAAGGCCACAGTGCAGTGGTGCCATCATAGTTCACTGCAGCCTCAAACTCCTAGGCTCAGGTGATCCTCCTGCCTCAGCTTCCGGAGTAGCTGGCACTACAGACATATGCCACCAAACCCAGCTAATTTTTTATCTTTTGTAGAGATGGCATCTCACTACCTTGCCCAAGCTGGTCTCGAACTCCTGGCCTTAAGCAATCCTCCTACCCAAAGTGCTGGGATTGCAGGAATGAGCCACCATGCCTGACCCCAGACATTGTTATACATTGTTTCAAGAAGTACAAACTGTAGTAGTATATAGAAAAGCAGTTCCATAAATGTATCAAAAGCTTAAAAATATTTAGACTCTCTGAATAATTCCTCAATCTAAAGAAACATAAATAAAAACAAAGGCTTACATAAGAGGTGCTCATCACAGTATATTGATTGCAAAAAAGTAGAAATGATAGAAGTCCGGTATCAATGGGATAAGTAAATTATTGTAAATCTATATGATTAAATAATCATTAAAATGCTATTAATAAAAATTATAATATTGAGAATGTTTGCAAAAGAATGTTAAGAAAATGGGTTCCAAATCAGCAAGAAAAAATCAAACAACCCTATCAAAAAGTGGGCAAAGGACATGAACAGAAACTTTTCAAAAGAAGACAGAATAATGGCCAACAAACATAAGAAAAAATCCTCAACATCTCTAATCATCAGGGAAATGCAAA